>JAHKKF010531732.1:6652-30095 GCA_019740295.1 Labeo calbasu | reverse complement strand
TAATTGCCTCCACTTTGGCATCAACAGGACGCACCTGACCCTGGCCAACCTGCTTACCCAGGTAAGTGACCACGGCTTTCCCGAATTCACATTTTTTTTTAAGTTCACTGTCAAAGACGCTTTTGCCAAACTAGCAAACACTTCATGTAGCGAGTTCATGTGATCACTCCACGAACTAGAATAAATAACAACATCATCAAGATATGCCTCGCAATTTGCCACACCAGATAATACCTTCTGCATCAACCTTTGAAAGGTCGCTGGAGCGTTTCGCATCCCAAAGGCCATAACGGTGTATTGAAGGAAATTATCAGGTGTCACAAATGCGGAGATATCTGACGCACGCTGTAAGCGGCACCTGCCAGTACCCCTTTAATAAGTCTAATTTTGTTACAAAGGAGGACATAAAACATAACATTGAAGCGTGGTAAATGATGCAAAAATAGACATACGATGCATCTCTTCTTCTTAACATGTGCATCCATATGATTAAGAATATTTCATTAATGAAGTTTAGCATTCAGTTCTTACTAAATAATCAAATTTACTGTCTCATATTGCAGTGAACAGACGTAGGCTTTAGTCCTCCATAAAAATGATTACATTTGTAGTAAAAATGTACTTGTAGTTGCATCAGAGGGTTAAACTGTATTAAAGTGATGCACATCACCGCAATTTATTGTAGCACAATATTCTCTTTTGTTATGAAATCTTTTAAAGCTAGTCAATTCTTAAATTATGTATTGCACTAATTTTAGAATTAAACAACTATGCTTTTGCCACATTATCGCTGTGTTTTGACCCGGAAGGTTTTGTATATAGATTTTGAGGCTGGCTTCACATTTTTTAAGCGTAGAATATAGTGTTGCCAAGTCTGCAGTTTTCCACCGGAAAGCGAATGTGCTAGTTTTGACCACGGTAAGCTCTTTTTAGATAGCAACTGCACTAGTTTTGTTACGTAGACTTGGCAACCCTGATTGAATGAATGTACAGGTGTCCAAGCTACGGGTAGTTTAGTTAGAACAGGTATCGCACATCCAGAAATGAAAACAACTTACTTGCTTGTGAACTTTCTTATCATTTTTTTGAGCGTTATGGTTGGTTTGTCATTCTCCAAACTTGCCAGGCCAACGATACCGGCGATAGCGCATTACTTTGGGACAAAAGGCAGGTACGAGGAAGTGAATCCACATCTATCAGATAACATTTTGTTTGTAAACAAATCACTGGTAGCTCCCCCCTCTCCCAAATGCCGTGCCATTCATATGGTATCGGTTATACGTCACGGGACGCGCTATCCAACCACCAAAAATGTGAAAAAGATAGCGCGACTGTTTGATCTGGTCGTGTCTCAAGCGTCGGGTTCAGCCTCATGGCTCAATGACATTAAGACATGGAACATGTGGTACACTGAAGACATGGACGGCAGACTGGTGGAGAAAGGACGCGATGACCACCGGCATTTGGCTATGAGACTGGCACAGTCATTCCCCACATTGATTTCTGAGGATCATCTCCGTGCCAACCGCATTGAGTTCATCACCAGCTCCAAACACCGTTGTGTTGATAGTGTTAAAGCTTTCCAAGAGGGTCTTCACCGACTCTGGAATGTTCAGGGTAGGCTTGGTGTCTTTTACTTAAAAGATGTTTTGCTGGCCTCTCAAACAGATAGTTCAGCCAGAAATAAAATTGATTTCTCACCCTAATGTCATCCATGAAGATGTTAGTATCCAGACAGTTTAGTTGACCTCTGACTTCTGTTGTATGGACAGAAAATCACTGAAACATTTCTCAAAATATCCTCTTTATGTTTCACAGAAGAAAGCCAGGTTTGCATCGTGACATGAGAGTGTCAAAACTAAGGGATAGTTCACCCAAAAATGACAATTCTGTCATTTATTACTCACCCCCTTGTTGTCCAAACCAGCAAGACCTTCGTTCATCTTCGTAACACAAATTAAGATATAATTGAGATCAAAAGTTTACATACACCTTGCAAAATCTGTAAAATGTTCATTCATGAATTAAAATTCATGTTATTTTTTTTATTTAGTACTGACCTGAATAAGATATTTTACATAAAAGCCGTTTACATACATCTAGTCCACAAGAGAAAATAGTTCAGAAAATAATAATATTAAAGAAATTACCTTGTTCAAAAGTTTACAAACACTTGATTCTTAATACTGTGTTGTTACCGGAATGAACCACAGCTGTGTTTTTTTGTTTAGTAATAGTTGTTCATGAGTCCTTTGTGTGTCCTAAAACAGCGGGCTGTGTATGATTTTGAGATCCATCTTTTCACACTAAAAACAACTGAGGGACTCATGTTCAACTATTACAGAAGGTTCAAACATTCACTGATACTTCAGAAGGAAACACGATACATTAATTAAATCTTTTTGAATTTGAAGATCAGTGTAAATTAAACCTTTTTTGTCTTCTGGGAAACATGTAAGTATCTTCTATAGCATCTGAGGGGCAGTACTAAATGAAAAAATATGATATTTAGGCAAAATAATAAAAATACACATTTACACACATTTATTTTGTTTAAAAGTTTACACCCCTGGCTCTTAATGCATCGTTTTTCTTTCTGGAGCATCAGTGAGTGTTTGAACCTTCTGTTATAGTTGCATACGAGTCCCTCAGTTGTCCTCAGTGTGAAAAAATGGATCTCAAAATCATAGTGTCATTGTTGGAAAGGGTTCAAATACACAAAAATGCTAAAATCCAAGGAGTTTGTAGGACCTGAAGGATTTTTCTGAAGGACAGCAGGTAGTTTAACTGTTTGAGACATAAATGTAACTATTATTTTCTCTTGTGGACTATATGTAAACATCCTTTATGTAAAATGTCTTATTCAGGTCAGTACTAAATAAAAAATAACATGCATTTTGTATGATCCCTCATATTTTGGTATAATAATTAACATTTTGCAGATTCTGCAAGGTGTATGTAAACTTTTTACCCAAAAACTTTTGAGTCATTATTTTTGCTTTCTTTGTGCACAACATGTATTCTCGTAGCTTCATAAAATTATGGTTGAACCACTGATGTCATATGGACTGTTTTAACGATATCTTTGCTACCTTTCTGGGCTTGAATGTGCTAGTTGCGTTGCTGTCTATGCAAGTTCAGAAAGCTCTCGGATTTCATCAAAAATCTCTTAATTTGTGTTTCAAAGATGAACGAAGGTCTTACGGGTTTGGAATGACATCAGTGAGTGATTAATGATAGAATTTTCATTTTTGGGTGAACTATTCCCTTAATGATCAATAACTCAATAATAAAGCAGAATTATAAATATTTTTACCTCATAGTACTTATTTTTTCTTTACATTTTAATAACACCACAACTTTGTTTATTTACAGATTTAAATAAAAAAATTTAGACTTTTTTAAATTTATTATTTATAGATTCAGGGGGGTCAAATATTTTAGAGCCCCAACTTGATAGTAAACAAAGGCAGGTAACTGAATTCTCAGTTAAATACAGCTCTTTCAGGGCTGGACTTGTGCCTACCTTTATCTTTGTTGACTATGCAAACAACTCTGCACCAGGTGTGGTTTACCTATAATCCAGCAAGCTTTATGTTTGAAGTAATGGCCCCTTGGTAACTGTTGTTCAAATAACCACACTTCTTGTATTATAGATATGGAGTACAAACACTATGTGGATGATTCACTCATGAGGTTCTTTGATCATTGTGAGAAATTTGTTGAAAGTGTTGAGAAAAACAAAACAGCTTTGAAGGAGGTAGAGCGCTTTAAATCTTCAGCAGTTATGGATGCAGTACGGAGGAATATATCCAGTCGCCTTCAGATTCCGTACAATCAGATCACCCCAGGTAATTCTGCTTTTTATGATAGTGTACAATTTATCTGACTGTTCAGCTGTAGTTGCTAAATGTAAAAGTGTCGATTAAAATAATCCTGATTTTCAATTCAAATGTTGCTAGATATGGCAGAGGCAGCTTTCTTTTTGTGTTCCTATGAGTTTGCCATCAAGTCAGAGATCTCCCCCTGGTGTGAACTGCTGGATGAATCAGATGCTCAGGTATGTACGAATGAGTCGTAATATTCAAATAGTATTTAGATATGTCTACTTTATTACATACAACTGTTTTAATGCAGCATTTGTTACACTGCTATTACAGTGATGACAACTGCACAACCATTGCAGTTTAGGGAATTTACGATTAGACTTGCGCTCATTAAATAATTTATTAAGCATGTTTCTCAACTGCATTAAACTTGGCAACTTTTCTAGTAACATGTTTTTGTTCTCTTGTTAGGTCCTGGAGTACAAAAGTGACCTTAAACAGTACTGGAAGAGAGCATATGGACATGACATCAACCGTAAATCCAGCTGCCCTCTCTTTCGTGATATTTTCAAGCGTCTTGATAAAGCTGCTAATGACTACAGGTTAGGAGATTGAGATGTAGACTGGTTCCCATCCTATTTATGGTGTATTTGTCCACTTAAAACACTCCATGGAGCATGATGTTTGTATTAATTTGTGTTTTTACGGTCTCTTCTAATCTCACAGATTTGGAAAGGTAAAAAAGACTGCCACCATCCAGGTTGGACACGGTGAAACCCTGCTGCCTCTGCTCTCTCTGATGTCCTTCTTTAAAGATAAAAAAACTTTAACTGCAGAGAATTTTTCATTGCAGCACAACCGCAAATTCCGCTCTGGTCAGATTGTACCTTATGCTGCAAATTTAGTCTTTGTCCTGTATGAATGCAGTGATGGACTCAGAATGCAGTTGTTTCTCAATGAGAAGCCAATGATTTTTCCCAACATGAACCATTCGGCTCCACTATATGAAACAGTCAGAAAGCATTACTCAGAGCTCCTTAATGGCTGTGAGTTTAATAATGCATGTAATGTGCCTCAAGCAAACCTCAGGAACACTGAACTTTGAGTTAGGTTAATAAATAGTGGATTACAGGGATCAATTACTGTGCACTTGCAATAACTGTATCTTCACATTGTACTGTTGTTTTTTTTTTTATGGTGTGGTTGGAAGTCAAATATACTGTTTTATTTATTTTACAGGTTACTATAGGGTGCCAAAGGGTGAGATTTGTTCTTGATTTATTTTTTGTTCTTGTTTTTTTCTTTCCCAAAGGTTATATTATGGTTATAATTATGGTTACACTGTGCCAAATAATTTGTAACTTTGTAATAATGCAATTTAACAGAGGCCTTGAAGCTTTTATAGTTTTTTTTTTTATAACTGTGCATTTTTCTGGTAAGTTCACTAGGTAGGTTTTTATAAAAGTCAAAGCCCACAATGAATTTAATCAAATATTGAAAATGGTTTGTTAAAAAGAAAAAGAATTCTGAAATCTTTTGATCTGGATCAAATATTCAGTATGTGTTGTTATTTTATTTAATTATTTTGTTTTAAGAGTGGGATACCGTTGATCCAAGAAAGCCCAGCATAAGGGTGTATTGCAGGAACAAAATGAAATACATTTTTTTAAACATTTATATTTTGTGCTTGCTTTAACTGTTACGATGACAAAGCAGATAAAGTAAGAGTACACTCTTAAAAATAAAGGTGCTTCACGATGCAGTACATTCGATTTCAGTACATGAAAGTATATATTGTCTCCATAAAATGATCATCCAAAAAGCTGTCAATACCAAACAAAAATAATATATTTCCTTTAAGCTGTCATTATTTACTGTATATTAATTATGATGACACAATCATCAGAGATGAACCAAACCTTTTATTGCATTTCTTTTATTTATTTGTTATGGATCAAATGAGAGGCCTGACTGTTTAAAATAAAAAAAAAAAAATCGAAGTGGATGTTTGTATTCATTAACTGTGCTATTTTCTGTCTTTTTGTATTAAAGTATAAAGTGATCCAGCACTGACTATTCTAACCGTAGTTCATCTTTTATAGCTAGTAGCCTACACTGTGATATGTATAGTTCCATGTAGAGCATTGGTAATCCAGATTTGGTAATATGGAAAAGTTTGTATCTGGATCTTAGTGATGTAATGTTAATCTGGACCCGATGTTGTTTTGGGAAAAAAAAGGAAGATTGATTACTTGACCTCAATATTAAACATTGGATTTCCAAACCTGGATCATTCCAGCCTGTTTAAACATTTTTTAAAATGGGGCCTGGGATTCAAAACATGGATCTGAAAAAAACATGCAAATATATCAAAAGATAAAATAAAGATTTAAAGGTTTAAGATTTGTAATGTTTTTAAAGAGATCTCTTATGCTCACCAAGCCTGCATTTATTTGATCCAAAGTACAGCAAAAGCAGTAATATGAAATATTTTTACGATTTAAAATAACTGCTTTCTATCTGAATATATTTTAAAATGTAATTTATTGTGATCAAAGCTCAAAAAATGTTCAGCATCATTACTCCAGTTTTCAGTTTCACAGAAATCCTTTAGAAATCATTCTAATATGCTGATTTGCTATTCAAGAAATGTATTATTATTATTATTATTAATATTTAAAACTGGATTCTTTGATAAATAGAAAGATCCAAAGAAAATGTGTCATTTATCTGAATTAAAAAAAAAAAACATTATACACTATACCATTCAAAAGCTTGGAGTCGGTATATTTTTTTAATACTTTTATTTAGCAAAGATGCTTTAAATTGATCAAAAATAATGATAAAGACATTTATAATGTTACAAAAGTTTTCTATTTCAGGCAAATGCTGCTCTTCTGAACTTTCTATTCATCAAAGAAACCTGAAAGAAATTCAACTCAGCTGTTTTCAACAAAATCCCCAGTGTTAAATCAACACTGCTCAGAGTGTATGGTCCCACTCCAAATAGTGTTAAAGTAAGTGTGCTGATTGAGCATTAACACCTACTGTTAACAAGCAGAATCACTGAAGAAAAGAGAAACACAAGAACTACAACTTCAGCCACAGCCTCATATGAAATCAACTGAAATAAAATACATTAAATCTCTCAATATCGCAGTAGAGGAGGATTAAACAGCTCCACCAGCTTCACTCATTACTAAACTGATTGACTTTATTTCCGTCAGACGACAGAAGCTCTTATTGAGAATCATCAGAGGTTTAAAATTTGATTTTATATTGGTTAAAAACGATACCACCATCATGGAGATCAGGGTTTGCTTTAGTTGAGCTCTTGACCCTTGACTTCCTGAATTGGATTCAGTTTAGTCCTTGAGTTGTTGAGCATGTAGTAGCTCTTACTGCATGATAAGATAATTGTTGTGGCTTACACTGATTGCACTGGAAACAGTTCCCATCACTTTTAACCTTTTGAAACTGCAATATGAGAATAAGAAGTTGCAGCAAACAGTTATCCTTAATAATTTTAAATCTATGTGATTACTTGTTTATTGTGTACTGCATTAAACAGACACACAGAGACATCAAGAATCAGCATATGAATCTCAAAAATGGTGACAATCAACAAAATGTTTCACACTGCAATGCATGCTGGGTAACACCTTAGTACAAAACTCCCATCATGCTCTGCAGTATGAATATTTACTGTCACCATCGTTGTGGATAATAAAATAATTGTTTATGTCTGAAAGCTTGAGCT
Source organism: Labeo calbasu (assembly GCA_019740295.1). Classification (NCBI taxonomy): domain Eukaryota; kingdom Metazoa; phylum Chordata; class Actinopteri; order Cypriniformes; family Cyprinidae; genus Labeo; species Labeo calbasu. The sequence continues at coordinate 22,508 of JAHKKF010531732.1, read as the reverse complement.
GAAGCTTTTCCTTATTTTAGTATTACGGGGACATATTTTGAATATTTTTGTTTGTTAGTTGTTGTTTTGTAGTGATGTAGATAAATCTCAATCAATAATCGAAAGAGAAACAAAATACTTTATGATGATTACTCAAATGCTTTCTAAGGAAAAAGTGCAATCTACTACATCAAGCATTTGATTCAGCAGCATGCAAGTGTGTGCAATGAAACACTGTTACAACTGCTTAGAAGTTAATTACTTAAAAGGATCAAGAGTCCAACTACAGCAAACACCAACCTCCATGATGGTTGGTATCATTTTTTGACCAATAAAACATCAACATTTGAACCGCTGTTAATTCTCAATAAGATCTTCTGCAGTTGTCTGACAGAATATGGTCAGATTGGTTAGTAAAAAGATATTTAATGTTTTCTTTTATGTAGTTGATTTTTTCTAAGGCTGTGCTAAAGTCAATTATAGTTCTAGTGTTTTTTTTCTTTTTCATTGATTCTGCTTGTTAACAGCAGGTGTTCATCGGTAATGCTCAATCAGCACTTAATTAATGACTTAATTATCTCATTAACTTTAACTCTGTGTCAGTGTTACTTTAACACTATTTGGAGTAGGACCAAATACACTCTGAGCAGTGTTGATTTAACACTGGGGATTTTAATGTGTAAAAAAAAATTTTTTGAGCAGCAAATCAGTATTAGAATGATTTGTGAAGGGTCATGTGACTGGAGTAATGATGCTAAAAATTCAGCTTTGAAATCACAGGAATAAATTACATTTTAAAATATATTCAGATACAAATACAGTTATTTTAAGTTGTAAAAATTTACAGTTTTGCTGTACTTTGGATCAAATAAACGCAGGCTTGGTGAGCTGAAGAAACTTCTTTAAAAACATTAAAAATCATACTTTTCAAAAACTTTTGACTGGTAGTGTAATTAGGTTACATAAACATATAGAGTTCATGCTGTTCCAGTCATTAAGGAAAGGAAGGAAGGAAAGAAAAGGACATGACATGTGGCCAAATATGGTGTCCCATACTTGGAATTTGTATTTGTGACACACACACATTATGTTTCCATGTTTTATATGGACATTCCATAGGTGTAATGGTTTTTATACTGTACAAACCTTATTTTCTATCGCCCTACACCTTAACCTAGCCCTCACAGGAGACTGTGCATACTTTTACTTTCTCAAAAAAAACTTATTCTGCATGATTTATAAGCCTGTTTCCTCATGGGGACCTAAAAATGTCCACACAAGGTCAAAATTTACTGGCATTACTATCCTTGTGGGGACATTTGGTCCTCATAACGTGATAAATAATAGGTACACACACACACACGCCAGTGGTATTGAGGGTGGAGAGTGCGCTGGATATTCGCTCCCCCCACCTACAATCCCTGCCGGACCTGAGACTTGAACCCGCAACCTTCGGGTAACAAGTCCGACTCTCTATTAGGCCACGACTTAAAGCAAAAGAGGAACAAACCAAGTACTAAGACATTTTAAAATATATGTTGATATAGCAACTTTTCACTTTAACTGTTATGCTGATAAATGATATACAAGAAATAGCAGGCAGCTATGGTAATTTAATATTGTTTTTTTTCCTATTGTGTAACTTAGTACTTCTGTTTTGTATCACGCTGTGCGCTGTAAGAGACATGTAGAAAGTCGTATCTGAGAATCAATGGGCTCAGTGTGGAGTCGTGATTGTGACGTGAGCAGCGCACGCTGATCTGATGGTGGGAGGATTTCAGGAAGAGCGCTGAGTGCTACGTGTCCAATATATCCAGACTTCCACTAACTTTACTTTACTTTTACTCAGTGCTAGTCTACGAAGGGTCACGTCTTTAGAAAGCCCCGGCCAGCGTGTTCGCTTGTGGCATCATGTCTGGGATGAAAAAGCAAAGAACGGTACGTTTACAAATGTCCGGCTTTTTTCTTGCTTTTGTTTCTTTCTCGCTGAACTTTTAAAAGTTGCATCGGTGGAACTACGAAATGTCAACAGACTTTAAAACATAGCAAAAGTCTCTTGTATTAGTAGTAATGGCTCAACCTGTTTTTAGCGCATGAATTTACCATAAAAAACGTTTATTTGAAAAGGCTTTACATTCACATAAAGTAAGAGTTGCTCGAGTTACTCATCCGAGTAACTACGGAACTAATGGATAAATATTGAGTGACACCCACTTAAAATAACACAAGTGTTTGTTTTCGGCAGAACGGCTATTTAAAATGTAAATCTGTGGTGATGTGGCAGGATGTTATGATTTAGGTTTATCCTTCTCAACCTCTTGTCTATATTTGGCTTAGGGCTTAATTGTGTTGAAAAGTTTTGTTGAGTATAAATTAAACCTTCTTATACAAGAATAACTATCCTTGTTTTACATGCCACCATGCAAGTTTTCTTTTCTTTTTTTTAATTCCATGCATGCTTTCTTGTAATCTGCAATATAACTATAAAAAAACATAAAATTCCATGTAAGATTAATATTATTTGTAACTCCTTATTTGTAGTTCCTTACAAAGCAAGATTTTGCATATCCTTAGTCAAAGAGACAGTGTGCCAGTGGGAATTAACAAACTCCAGGGTTACTTGCATCAAGCTGGTATTTCTTGTGTATCCAAGGAGGCTGGGTGCAGAGAGAAAGAGAGAGAGATGGCTCTGCTCCAGTTGGCCACCTCACCATGGACCAGCATGAATGGCCTTGTTTGTTTCTTCAGTTCTCTTTCCGAAGCCGCTCCCTCCTAAATCCAGATGACAGAGTCAGATACATGAGAATATAATCCACAAGAACGCAATTGTGTGAATTAAGCTGTTTTAAAGAAAAAGACATGTATTTGTGTTCTTTTGTAAGATGGCATTCTTACTTTTTAGTCAGATGTAGTTGGTGGAATGCTGATATTACTTTTTAATGAAGTTAAAATTAAAGGGACAGTCCACCCGAGAATTTCCATTCTGTCATGATTTACTAACCCTCATGTTGTTCCAAACCTAAATGGCTTTCTTACTTCTGCAGAACATAAAAAAGCATTTTGAAGAATGATGATCGTTGACTTTCACTGTATGGATAAAAAAATCTTTTTTTTTTTTTTTTTTATCAGTAAAGATGGAATTTAAGCTTTAGGCTCTGACTGCACATTTGCAAATTGTTCTCCTGCTTACTTTTCATATCATGCATATATACTTTTTGTTTTGTATGTAGGATCTGCAGAGAGCAACCAACGTTGTGTACCAGGCTCACCATGTGAGTAGAACCAAGCGTGGTCAGGTGGTTGGCACCAGAGGTGGATTTCGTGGATGTACTGTTTGGCTTACAGGTGGGAGTTTCTCCTTTCAGGAGAAAATTAGATCAAACAAATGATTAAAGAATTAGTTCACTTCCAGAACAAACATTTACAGATAATTTACTCGCCCTCTTCTCATCCAAGATGTTCATGTCTTTCTTTCTTCAGTTGTAAAGAAATTATGTTTTTTGAGGGAAAGCCCCAGAGCTTAAAAAGAGCTCTAAACAATTGGTTATTTTCTATAAATGGCAATTTATATATTACATATATATATATATATATATATTTTTTTTTTATATACCTCAAATGCTCGTCTTGTCTAGCTGTGCATGAACTTTGTGTATTCAGGTTCAAGACAGTTAGGGTAAGTCGAAAATCTCCCATCTCTTTTTCTCCTCCAACTTTAAAATCATCCTATATTGCTGCAGAAGTACCGACCCAGTGTTTACAAAGTGAATGTCCAAGAAGATCAAACGCCCTACAAAAAAGGTAAAACAACGATGTAGGACGATTTTGAAGTTGGAGAAGAAAATGAGATGGGAGTTTTTCGACCTACCCTAACTGTATTGAACCGGAACAGAGTTTACACAGAGCTAGACAAGACAAGTATTTGAGGTTAAAAAGTATATAAACTGTACATTTTGTTTAGAAAATAACTGATCGTTTTAGTAGATAAGACCCTTCTTCCTGGTTTTAGTTTAGAGCCCTTTGAAGCCGCATTTAAACTGCATTTTGGAAGTTCAGATTTGGGGGCACCATCGAAGGCCACTCTATGGAGAAAAATCCTGATTTTTTTTTTTTTATGACTGAAGAAAGAGAGACATGAACGTGTTGGATGACAAGGGTGTAAATTATCTGTAAATTTTTGTTCTAACTAATCCTTTAAGTATAGTTCACTCTTAAATGGAAATTCTGTCATTAATTATTCACCCTCATGTTCAGACTTGAATGACTTCCTTTCCTCTGTGAAATGACAGTCTGAGTCACCATTCACATATGACATCTTTTTCATACAATGAATTTAGATTAGTTTAGTTCAGTGTTTTTTCTTTCTACAGGGCTGTCTGGTGCTGGCAAGACTACAATTGGATTTGCTCTGGAGGAATATCTAGTTTCTCATGCCATTCCTTGCTACTCGCTCGATGGTGACAATATTCGACATGGGCTAAATAAGAACTTGGGCTTCACGGCCACAGACAGAGAAGAGAACATCCGACGTATTGCTGAGGTTGCCAGACTGTTTGCCGATGCTGGACTGGTTTGCATCACTAGTTTCATTTCTCCATTTACAAAGGTGGGGCGATATTTAATTACATCAGAGGTTCTTATATTACATGACATTTTCCAACAATTTCTAAATCAGGGTGGTTTAAGAGGATGATTTTAAATGTGCTCACAACAGGATCGAAACGACGCTAGGAAGATCCATGAGACTGCAGGTCTTCCGTTCTTTGAAGTGTTTGTAAATGCCCCTCTGGAGGTGTGCGAAAGCAGAGATGTCAAAGGACTTTATAAAAAGGCCCGTGCTGGAGAGATTAAAGGTATTTTTTTGGGAAAACAATCTGTAAATGCATTGCTCACAGATGTCCCGTCATGTTTAAGAGAAGAAAATAGTTAACATTAGAAACATTACACACTTGACCTATTTTAGACTTAAAGGGATAGTTCACCCAAAAATGAAAATTTTGTCATTAATTATTCACCTTCATGTCGTTCCAAACCCGCGAGACCATTCATCTTTGGAACACAAATAAAGATATTTTTGATGAAATCCGAGAGCTTTCTCACCTTGCATAGACAGAAACAGAACTACTTCTAGGTTCTGCCTTAATTTTATGAAGCTACGAGAATACTTTTTGTACGCAAAGAAGACAAAAATAATGACTGAATAAAGTCGGATTTCATCAAAAATATCTTAATTTGTGTTCCGAAGATGAACAAAGGTTTAAGTGTTTGGAACGACATGAGGGTGAGTAATTAATGACAGAAATTTCCCTTTTTATGGTGAAGTATCACTTTAAGAAAGCAGAGCAGCAATTTGCTAACAATGTCATTTACATGATTGTATCTTGAACTTTTTTCCATGTAGGTTTTACGGGAATAGACTCTGATTATGAGAAACCTGAAGCCCCTGAGCTTGTGTTGAAAACTGGAGAGCTCACTGTCAATGACTGCATTCAGCAGCTAGTGGATCTCTTGAAGGAACAGGTGGGTCATTCTTTTATTTGTGGCCATCAAATGGATCCTTGTGTTTTGTCAGTTGTCTCTTTCTTTCTGCCAGCACACAGACTGTCAGTTTTCAGTTGAGTGATGTTAAAACATCACTGACCAGATGATTTGTTATCACAGGATATTGTGCCAAGTGGTGTGACAGAAGAAGTGAATGAGCTCTTTGTTCCTGAAAACAAGCTGGACCTGGTGCTTAGTGATGCCAATATACTCCCCACTTTAAGTATCACAGAGGTAAATGCAACCCTTCACGAACACACACATGCCCTGCTGTGGAAATCAACCGCCATGCATGTTAGACCACAGGCATTTCATCACAGTTCAGTTAACTGAAAGCTTTTCACTGTAACCTTCTGTTTGGAAATGGAAATCTACTGCATAATTTAATTCTGCGACAGCAACCAAAAGAATTACTTCAGAAAAAAATGAACTGTTAAAAGTCATAGTTGTTATTTTATGGCAAACTATTGTTTTTGTCATTAAGTAAACCTGAAGTTGTTTGTGTGTTTGTGTGTTTTTTATCTGGTCCTGTAGTTGGATGTGCAGTGGGTACAGGTTCTATCCGAAGGGTGGGCGACTCCACTGAGGGGATTCATGAGGGAGAGAGAATTCCTGCAAGTCTTGCACTTTGGAACTTTGCTTGATGGTAAAGACATTTCTAAATTTATAGTTTTTAAAGTGTCTCCATGTAATTCCACAATTACGATGAAATATTAATACTAGGGCTGTCAGTTTAACGGGTTAATTAATTGCTTAAGAAAAAATAACACGATTTAAATATTTGAACGCAGTTAACGCGCTTGCCTGGCCCCTAGACCTGTACGTCATCTTATATTTCATGTAGTTGACTATTAAGGTATGATGCAGTGCAACAACTCCATAAATGCAGTTATGTACTAAAATTCAAGATATTGGTGCAAAAGATGCCCCTGTATGTGTTTTGTCTCATATTTATTATTTATATATATCACATATCACACAATATCACATGGGCAGCATAAGCAATATGACACGAGTGCTTATTTTGTCCCGATCGATCACAAGCTTAAATGTGATTTTATGCGATATTTTATGCGAGTTGATATTGAGTTATTTTAAACACAAAATTATGTTTTTTCTCAGTTTTGCAGAGAACATATTACCTTTGAAGCCATAGCAGAATTGTTGCGCGTCTCAGTGCAACACAGCGGAGTTTAGTTTCTGAATGAATCCGTGTTTTGAACGAACCTTGTGAATCAATGATTCAAAAGCCCATTCATAAAGAAAGCGATTTACTTAATTCCTGAATAAATCAGCCGTTTGAACGAATCGAATGAATTAATAAATGACTCATAAAGACATTTACCACCACCTGCTGGCAGATGTAGGTTCTTATTTAGAGTAAAATATTAAAGGGATAGTCCACCCAAAAAAATTTATTCTGTCATCGTTTACTCACCCTCATGTTGTTTCAAACCTTTCTTTTGTGGAAGATAAAAGAAGGTATTTTGAAGACTGTTGGTAACAAAGCTGTTTTGGTTACCAATGACTTTCATTGTATGAAAAAAAAATACTGAGATGTTTCTCAAATTATCTTCTTTTATGTTCCATAATTTACATTAGGCCGTTGCAGCCAAAATGTTTATGTGTAATAAATTTTATGTTGAATTAAATAAAATATTTCTTTCTAAAGCTACAATTTGTAATGTCTACTGTAATATGTTCTCAGTCGACACAAAAATAGCTTTAATCTTTTGTGGGTATTTTCACAGTTAAATTTATTTTGCGATTTTTATTAGACTTATTAATCAAAACACTGAGGACTGGAGTAATGGTTGCTGAACATTCAGCTTTACCATTACGGAAATAAATTATATTTTAAAATGTATTAAAATGGTAAACAGTTATTTTAAATGGTAATAATATTTCACAATATTACTGTTTTATTGTATTTTTGATCAAATAAATGCAGCTTTGATTAGCAAAAATTAAAAAATCGTACTAAAACATTAAAAAAATCTTACCAGTACTAAATTTTTGAAGATAGTGTATATAATATTGAATATTAATGTAATAATATCAGTCATAACATGAAATAATATTATTATTGATAATAAGAAACAGTAATTAATAATATTTTATGTTTAGGTGGGATCATCAACATGTCTGTTCCCATTGTGCTGCCTTTATCCAACGATGACAAGGAGAGGCTGGATGGTTGTGCTGCTTTTGCCCTGGAGTTCAAAGGTCAAAAGGTGGCAATCATGCGCAACCCTGAGTTTTATGAGCATCGTAAAGAAGAGAGATGTGCCAGGCAGTGGGGGACCACATGCCCCCAACATCCGCACATCAAGGTGAGAAGGCTCATCTTGGTGTCATTGCTTTTATTACGGTTGTATGTAATACTTGCTAATACAGTCAGCCAATGAAATGCCACCTTTTGTACTTTGTACAGATGGTAATGGAGAGTGGTGATTGGCTGGCCGGAGGAGACCTGGAGGTGTTTGAGAGAATTAGGTGGAATGATGGTCTTGACCAGTACCGTCTCACTCCACGGGAACTAAGACAGAAATTTAAAGAAATGAGAGCAGGTAAACCTGAAACGTAGTAGTTTCACGTGAAAAAAAAGACTCTTACTACATAAAAAGTACTCTTATGATGGAACGCACTATTATGATGCTGTAGCAAATGTAACACTACCCCTAAACCTATACTTTTTTGTATTTGGATATTTTGAGACCAAGCTGACCATATTAAACACTCTGCAATTGCATCTTTTTCCCACAGATGCAATTTTTGCATTTCAGTTGCGTAATCCGGTGCACAACGGCCATGCCCTCCTGATGCAGGACACTAAGCGTCGTCTGCTGGAGCGAGGCTACAAAAAGCCTGTGCTGCTGCTGCATCCTCTGGGTGGCTGGACCAAAGAGGATGATGTTCCGCTTGACTGGCGCATGAAACAGCATGCCGCTGTGCTGGACGAAGGAGTTCTAGATCCAGAAAACACCATTGTGGCCATTTTCCCCTCACCCATGATGTATGCTGGGCCTACAGAGGTCAGGCTCTTGCTGAACATGTTACTTTGAAACAAACAAGAGACAGTTTAATTGCTGCAGCTATTTTAGACCTTTCAGTACAAATAATTGAGTCAAACCAGTTCTGAATTGGACAAAAAAATTATGTCCTTATAGGTACAGTGGCATTGTCGGGCCAGGATGATCGCAGGGGCCAACTTTTACATTGTAGGACGAGATCCAGCAGGTATGCCCCATCCGGAGACAAAGAAGGACCTGTACGAGCCCACACACGGTGGAAAAGTGCTGACCATGGCACCAGGCCTCACCTCTCTAGAGATTATTCCCTTTAGAGTTGCTGCTTACAACAAAGTTAAGAGGGCCATGGACTTCTATGATGAGGAAAGGTGTGTAAATATTTTATTTCAGCTCTCAAGACTTCACTGAAATGTTTATCACTGTTTAAACACCACGAAAATTTGTAATAATTAATATGTTTACACATTGAACCCTTAAATTAATAACCTACCCGGATATCTTTCCAAACCTGCAAGACCTTTGTTTTTCTTCAGAACACAAATTAAGATAGTTTTGATGAAATCTGAGAGCTTTCTGACCCTGCATAGACAGCAATGTAACTGCCATGTTCAAGGTCTAGAAAGGAAGTAAGGATATTGTTAAAATTGTCCATGTGACATTAGTGGTTCAACCTTTATTTTATGAAGCAACGAGAATACTTTTTGTGTTTCTTCTCTTCTGTGTCAGCCCCTAAAGGGACATGGTGGTGGAAAAAAAATCGGGGTAAGTGGAAAATATTGGGTGGGAGGTATTCAGGTTCTTTCGCGAAACTTTGTGTTCTTTTGCAAAGATCTTTGCGTTTTCTCGCAAAACCAGTTGAGCTCAGACAAACACTTCCTGTTTACTTTACAGCTTGCAGTGGTTCATACAGCTCTGTACGTTCACAATGTAGCATTTTATAGTTTTATTTTGAAATTGGACTCAAGTATAAAGACATACAGTCAGTGCTTAGATCAAGGCATGGTTTTGGGACATTCTAAAATGTTTAATGTAAAACACTTGAGGACCAGTACACACCTTATTAATAAAGCATACACACAAGCAGAATAGCCTGGAATATGAACGTAATGCATTAAATTGCACGTTAAGCGTGTCCCCTGTAGAAAGGAAATGCCTAATTAATGGACTAAGTTGTATAAAAAGGCTAAATTCGTTATACAGTTTATTAATAAATTATACAAAAAAATTATAGGATAGCAAATAAGTGGAGAATATGAACAGAAAGCGCTAAATTGCACGTTAAGAGTTTTCCTCCCATAAAGAAAATGTGGCTTAATGAAGATGGTGATTAAAAAAAAAAAGACCAAATATGCTATAGAAATTAAAAATATGTTTTGTGTAGATGCAAGCTGGTCAAGATGAGACCAGAATATGAGCTGAATTGCATAAGCATTTTCATTCCCATAGAAAACCACGTTTAACGTGGCTTAACATAAGAAGACAGTGAAATAAAAAGCCCAAATTTTATATTTTATTAAAAATATATACTATAAACAGACAATTAACGCAGTAATCCATTAAGACACGTTAAGAGTTTATAATGGTTTTCTGCAGGGGAGAAAACATGTGAAACTTTGCACGCTCCGTTCATATTCTAGGCTTGACTGCTTTCCTATGAGTAATAAGTTTTATTAATAAACCGTGTACTAGATTTGGTCTTTTTATATTACCATCTTTGTCCATTAGTCTACTTTAAGCATTTTCTATAACGGTCAGGGATGCCAGGTTTTCATAACAAAACCTGCCCAATTGCTACTCAAAACTAACCCAATCATGTTTCGAGGGGGGTCCCCTGTTAAAAATTGCATTTCGGGGGATAAAATACACATTTTTTTTTGTTGGGGTTCCCCTGGTAAGTTTGTATTTTAGGGGCTAAATATGATGTTATAGAATCACTTTAACCCGCAGCAACAGTGTAAAAGTAATCCAATTCGGCGGGAAAACCGCAGACAACACTGACAACGATTTTCTATTGGGAAGTACAAACTTGAGGTGCATTAGCGCATTGCGTTCATGGCTATCTGCTTTATTAATAGTAATTTTATTAAGGTTTTTAATATTACAATTTTTATTACTATTAATAGTATGTATTAATAACAAATTTGGACTTACAATGTCAATGTTTTAGGACATTAAGGGTTTTAGAATGTCCCAAAACCGTGTCTTTAACTAAGCACTGTTTGTATTTCTTTATACTTGAGTTCAAGTTCAAAATAAAACTGAACCGTTCAATTGTGAATGTATGGAGCTTTATGAGCCACTGACTTACAAGCTGTAAAGCAAACAGGAAGCGTTTGTTCGAACTCAACTGGTTTTGCGAGAGACCGCAAAAGTTTTGTGAGAGAGCCCAAAACTTTTTAAAATATATTTTTTCCTCCCACCCTGAATTTTTATCCACCACCATGTCCCTTTAGGGGCTCAGTAGTACCACAACACAGCTTCATAAAATTACGGTTGAATCACTGATGTCACAAGGACTTTTTTAATGATGTCTATGCAGGGTTAGAAAGCTCTCGGATTGCATCAAAAATATTTTACTTTTTGGGTGAACTGTCCCTTTAAATTAATTTGTTTGGTAGAAATTGCAAATTGTATATCTATAATATTATTTGATATTGTTTATGATTTCTTGAGCATTTAGTCATAACATTTCATTTAAAATAAACCTAGAACAATTGTCTCAAAACCCTATTATAATGAATGTCACATTTAGCTTTAATTAAAGTGTTTATTTAGTGTGCAATAACACCTAATAATATTCCTCTGTCTGCTTTGATTTATTTATTCTGAAGCTAATTGATGCGTTATGTTTCATGCAGAATAAGTAGTAAAAACACCTCACCATCAATGTATATTCACATTTGTATGTACAATGTCCTCATTTTGACAAGAATTGTTCACAGCTCACAGCTGTTCCACCAGATGATGATGAAACTGAAGCTCAAGTCAACTGCATTTCTGTTTTTCAGACATGATGAATTTGAGTTCATCTCTGGGACCAAAATGCGGAGCCTTGCCCGCAGCGGAGAAAACCCCCCTGATGGTTTCATGGCCCCCAAAGCCTGGAAAGTCCTAGTTGAGTATTACAGTTCTCTACAGAAGGACCAGTGAACACAAGGCATTGGACTGTATGTAGACATACAGTAAAGCTCAATATAATCTATTTCATTAGAACTGCTAGAAATAGATTTATAGAAAGATGCATTATATACTACAGTCCTACAATGTAGTAACGTTTTCTAGATTCTCTTTACTAGACTTATATCTACCACACATTCTTAGATAAATGCTATCTATATTTATGCCCTGCAAATTACTTTAAAATACACTGTATTTTGTTCCCTGAGATCACCCTGTATTACAACCATAGATGGATCTAACTGGCGTGTTATAGACTTTATAGTCTGATCAAGCAGATCAAAGTATACCTGACAATAATCAATAGGACCAATATTTTTCCTACCTCAACACGAGCTTTATTTGGATGTTTGTCTTGGCAGTATTTCCACCAGTTGAGAATATCTTGTATTCATTGTAGACACAGATTAATTCTGTAGCATTCTTTATAAGAATTTAAAAATGATCAGTACTGGCAGCCGAGTATTTGACCTTAACACAATATTGTCTTGCAGTGTATTTTAATGTGCCTTAATGTTAATGTGGCATTACTGTTAACACTCCCAAAAGAACGAGTTACTGTAAAGAACGATGCATGAATGTTAAAGATTTGTGATGAATGCATAAACATGAAACTCTTGAGGAATCAAATGTGAAGGAACAAGAGCATATTTATTGTCTTGCCATTTTCTTAACGGACCAACCTAAACATATTTATTATCTTACAGGAAATGTATTTACTTCGTCCTACTTTTTGTACAAACTTGTGAGATTTACACTTTGTCATTTCTTACAATATTTGATATAATGTGCATCGGGCAGTCATTCCAATAAACTTCATTAAGACAAAACCATTGTCATCCAATTCTTCTACAGTGTAAACAAAATGTCAAAATATATTCTCACTTCTAAACACACTTAGACTGAAGAGAGCAGTGGACTATTGCAAATTGAAAACCTAAGAACTGAAAAATACTTGTATACAATTGTACAATTGTATTGCTGTAAATCTAAAATGGTTGTTCAGTACATAGATAGGTTTCTCCAGATGAATTCTTTCCATTTTGAAGTCTCCTTCGCCCACTCAAATAACCCCAAAATAACACCTGACATATGAGTACACGTGTAACAGCAGCGGCTTGGCACTGGCCCCAAAAATTCTGTGCAAGCATATTTAATGTTTTGCAAATAAGTATCTATACAACAGGCCATCACATAACCTCTACTCTGGGCTAAATTCAACGCTTAAACATTTATTCAATATAAATGGCTTAAAAATCTGTAAATGCATCTCAATCAAATCATTCACTCACTGGGGGAAAACAAACAGGTGAAAATTGTGTTAATGAACACACTTTGTTTTTGTGTCCACAAATCGGCTGGATTGTTACACGTTGGTAATGTCAAAAATAATTATTGCAAGAGAAATGAGGTGCCTTATACATAACAAGAAACACTACACTATTGCCCATCTTCACAAAGCTCTCAGGGTTTTACAGAACAAACAAAACCACAAACCAAAGCAAACATATGAAGACAAATGAGCCTTATTTTTGAACCGCAAGCAGAATGAATTTAATGTAAACTGTTATTCTTTCATAAACTGTCCCATCAAAGTGACAATTTACTTTAGAATGGTTTTACACACAATTTAGTCAGAAATTCATTCTAGTTTTTTTCTAATAAGGCTCATTGATTGGCAAAAACAAAGTATGGTAATTACAGTGCAAAAAAAGAGAGAGAAAAAAACCTGTATTCCACCATTTATAAATCCTGAGCTCCCCCTCTTGCAAAATGTGACGATATGCCACAAATAAGAAAAAACAGACCACATCAAGGTTCTTGTTCTTTTAAAACAGCAGCATCACATTCAGTCCAGTGGTACATGCATAAAAGCCTCTTGCACTCCTGCAGATTTGGACTTCCTCATCTTCTCGATCGCCCTCTGCAAGTCTTCCTGCCTGATTGGGCGGATGAAGTCTTCATCTGGACTGTCATGGGATGGTGGGGAATTAACAAGGGAGCGACGCAGATTAATTTCACAACGATTCAAATATACTGTTTATATTAGACTTTATGTACCCTACCAGTCAAAAGTTTTTGAACAGTAAGATGTTTTTTAAATAAGACTCTTCCTAAATTTGACACATTTTACTATTTAAAATAACTGTTTTCTAGCTGAATATATTTTAAAATGTAATTTATTCCTGTGATTTCAAAGCTATATTTTTAGCATCATTACTCATTACATAATCCTTCAGAAATTATTCTAATATTCTGATTTGCTGCTCAGAATTTATTTTATTTATTATTATGTTGAAAACAGCAGAGTAGATCTTTCTTTTTAGGTTTCTTTGATGAATAGAAAGTTCAGAAGAACAGCATGTATCTGATATACAAATCTTTTGTAACATTAAATGTCTTTATCATCATCTTTGGATCTTTCTCAGCTGTTTTAAATATTGATAATAATAATAATAGTAAAAAAATGTTTCTTGAACAGCAAATCAGCATATTAAAATGATTTATGAAGGATCATGTGACACTGAAGGCTGGAGTAATGATGCTGAAAATTTAGCTTTGATCACAGGAATAAATTACATTTTAAAACACATCAAATAGAAAACAGTTATTTTAAATTGTAAAAATATATCATAATATTACTGCTTTTGCTGTATTTTGGATCAAATATATGCAGGCTTGGTGATCAGAAGAGAATTCTTTAAAAAAAACATTAAAAATCTTACTGTTTTTTTTTTTTTTTCTTTTGACTGGTAGTGTAAATTTGACAACAGAGCCTCAAACTTCAGATAAAGATAAAAACGACTGTGCTGTTTCAGAGTTTACCTTTCTTGGTGCACAAAGTCACGCACACAAAGCAGAGCAGCATCTCGGCACATCTCTCTGAGGTCACTTCCTGAGAACCCATCAGTCTGTTTTGCAATTTCCGCAAAGTCCACAGCAGTTTCCACCTTCAGAAAAGGAAAATGATCCTTTCAGCACTTGCAACTTTCAATAACCACCATACAATTCATTTAATAAAATACTTACATTCTCATTCTCCAGGATCAGTTTCAGTATGTCTTTCCTCTGCTTGACATTCTAAATAAAGACATGACAAATGATCATTTACAAAAAGCACCACAGTTTAATGACTCATATTTTGAGCTCATTTCAGGGGACTTACAGGCTGATTGATGTGGAATCTTGTGGGCATCCTTCGGAGTATAGCAGAATCAAGATCTTGTGGCCGATTGGTGGCTCCCATTATAATGACCTTTGTGCAGAAACACAACACATCAAAAAGGAAGACTAATTTGCATTTTGGATCACTGATCAAACTATTAATCACTTAAAAAGTTAAAAGATGCGGAATTGTACCTGACAGTTGTAGTCGGTATCCAGTCCATCCCATAAGCTCATGAACTGAGCCTTCATCATGGCGGTGGCTTCATGATCTGAACTTGAGCGACTCCTCAAAAAGGAATCTAAGACATGAAGATGAATAGAAGTTACTTAAAAAAAAAAAAAAAAAAAAAAAGGCTTTTACACTGTGCTTTGTTATTGTTGTTCTAAAATCTGCTTTTAACCCCCAGATTGGAGTTTTTTCTCTTTCTCTCTTTCTTTCTCTAATGGTCCAAAAAGATAATTCTGAAAAACTTGATAGTATTGTCGGCAATGTATAATATGAAGATGTGCAATGCTACAGCTATTATGTAAACACGTTATGTTCATCTGATTAATAGCAGTGACACCACAAATATGCAAATAAAAACTTTAAAGGAGAAGTCCACTTCCAAAACAAAGATTCACATATAATGTACTCACCCCCTTTTCATCCAAGATGTTCATGTCTTTCTTTAGTCATAAAGAAATTATGTTTTTAAGGAAAACATTTCAGCATTTTTCTCCATGTAATGTACTGGTATGGTGCCCTGATTTTGAACTTCCAAAATGCAGTTTAAATGCGGCTTCAAATGATTCCAAATGCGGTTGTAAACGATCCCAGCCGAGGAAGAAGGGTCTTATCTAGCGAAACGATTGGTTGTTTTCATAAAAAAAACACAATTTAAATACTTTTTAATCTCAAACGCTCGTCCTGCCTTGCTCTCCCTGAACTCTGTGTATTCTTGCTCAAGACAATTAGG
>JAHKKF010531730.1:0-51313 GCA_019740295.1 Labeo calbasu | reverse complement strand
TTATTATGAGTATTTATTAATATTAATTTATATATTACTATATTTATATTTATGTAGAATATAAATCAAATAGTTATATATAAATTAAATATATAAAACTGTTTATATTTATGCATAATCTAAATTATATATATAAATTTGCAATATAAATGCAATATAAATCATATATAAATATGATTTCATTTATATAGCACTATATGATTTATATTATAAATATATATATTTTATATATTTAATTTATATATAACTATTTGATTTATATTCTACATAAATATAAATATAGTAATATATAAATTAATATTAATAAATACTCATAATAAGATATTCATGTTTACATATGATTTATATTATGGATAAATATATAGTTTATAAATATTATTTATTTATAATTTATATTATACATAAATATTAATATAGTAATATATAAATTAAATAAATACATAAATACATCAATATTCATATAAATTATTTCTATTATGCATATATATAATATTTATAATATTTATCTAATATTTAGATGATTTATACAATACAGTCACTCACAATAAGAAACTTGTCAATCTGCAAATTAGATACTACGTGCTGACAGATGGTGGTGTAAATGGGCAGTGGGGACAGCATAAAATCAATGGCAGGCATTTAGTCTATTTACCTTCAGGGCAGCTGTGCCAGCATACTGACGGCTAATGGTGTCTCCATTGTTGGCCCACATCACCTGATAGATCCTGTAACACTTGAGGGGCAGTGGCTGTTCGGGTGGCATTACACCAAGTTTTTTCAGCTGGAACCAAACAGATCAAAAGACTCTTTGAATGTACGGGCATACTGAGAGCAGCTGAGTGAGGCAAAGACACTACACTGTTCTGTGCGTGCAATATGGCAGCCGTCCTACAAGCCACAGTTTTATTTACACCTCAAGGCATTTAGCACATGATCTTATCCAAAAACAACTTTAATTTTTATGTGTGAATTTATCCATGCGTGTGTTCCAGTCCCAAAGGTGAATTTGAATACCTGCTGTTCCATGACCACACGGGCAATAGCTGCTTGTACCACATTAGTCCTGTCCAAGCAATCCATGCAGTTAACCCGAAAGATGCCTTCCTGTTGACAGATGACTCCTGCTTGGTCCACCCTATTTGCAAATCAAAGCAGATCGATATTACATTAGATATGATAATAACAAACTTGGAAGAACATTTGGCTTCTAATGAGAGAATTAGGAGTTAAAGGGATATTTTTGATGAAATTTAAAAGCTTTCTGACCCTGGATAGACAGCAACACAACTGCAAACACAACTACAAAACGTTTTCTCGTAGCTTCATAACATTACGGTTGAACCACTGCTGTCAAATGGACTATTTTAACAATGTCTTTACTACCTTTCTGGGCTGTGAACATGTCAGTTGTGTTTGTGTCTAGAAAACTCAGATTTCATCAAAAATATCTTAATTTGTGTTCCAAAGATGAACGAAGGTCTTACGGATTTAGAACAAAATGCAGGCGAGTAATCAATGACACAATTTTCATTTTTGGGTGAGCTGTCACTTTAATAGCAAATGAAAGACTCACCAGGCCCATCTCATGTCTGTGATGATGTCAGAGATGGCATCAGTGAGAGTCTGCACATTCTCAAACTTCATCCCTCGACTGGGAAGAGACAAAGGAGAAAATCTGTTGTTGAGATTTAACCATAACAGGCTCGGTTGTAAAAACATCAGGATGGGTTGATTGATAGATCATCACACTTTGGGTTTCTTACCAGTGCTCATGGAAGTCGAATGAAACAT
Source organism: Labeo calbasu (assembly GCA_019740295.1). NCBI lineage: Eukaryota > Metazoa > Chordata > Actinopteri > Cypriniformes > Cyprinidae > Labeo > Labeo calbasu. Next base: position 49,522 of record JAHKKF010531730.1, on the reverse strand, counting down.
ATGTTAGGTTGGGATTATTGTACAGCAGCACTTGTTTAAGGTAAGCATCACCAATCATCTTCTCGCGTCCATTTTGGTCAACTAAATTGATAATCACCTGATGGGGAAAAAACAAATAACTGTATAAATAAATCAGTGCCAAATTACTAAAAACGCCTGAATTTATTACATAATTATTGGTAACCTTTTACAATAAGTAAATTTTTTTTTTTTTAAGCATTTTTTTCCTTAATTAACATGAACAAAAATTAATAAATACTGTAATAAATGTGTTGCTCATTGTTGGTTGTTACTGAATTACAGCATACACCACAATTTAAACATTTATAGTCAGAAATATAATATACTTAATATATATGTTTAATAATGACTAATTTAAGAATGATTTCTAAAGAATAATGTAACACTGAAGGACTGCAATAATGGCTGAAGAAATCTCAGCATTGTCATCATAAGAATGAGCTATATTTTAAATTATATTAAAATAGAAAACAGTTCTTTTAAATTGTAATAATACAATCATTTACAATATTACTGTATTTTTGATCAAATAAATGCAGCCATGGTGAGCATAAAGACCTCTATCTAGTATTATATATATATTTGACTAAAAATGTCATTCTCACAATCCAGTAACTACACATATTTATAGTCTTATAGAAGGAACAGAGTGCATTACAGGGATAGTTCACTCAAAAAATGAAAAATTCTGTCATTAATTACTCACCAATTACAAATTAAGATATTTTTGATGAAATCTGAGAGCTCTCTGAACCTGCATAGACTGCAATGCAACTACCACGTTCAAGACTCATGTAGTAAAGACATCGATAAAATAGTCCCTGTGACGTCAGTGGTTCAACCTTAACTTTAGGATGCTACGAGAAAGCAGAGGAATGCACACAAAATGCATCGTGGTACTCGATAGAGAAAAAAATAGTTCAGAAGATTTTTTTTTTTTTCCTTTGAGCACAGAAAGTATTCCCGTAGCTTTATAAAATTACAGTTGAACCACTGATGTCACATGGATTATTTTAACAATGTCCTTACTACCTTTCTGGGCCTTGAAAGTGTCAGTTGTGTTTCTGTCGATGCAGGTTCAGAAAGCTCACAGATTTAATCAAAAATATCTTAATTTGTGTTCTGAAGATGAACAAAGGCCTTACAGTCTGGAACAACATGATGGTGAGTAATTTTCATTTATTGGTGAACTATCCCTTTAACTGTAAAAACATTACATTAATCAGGTTAAAATATTTTAATCAATTAATAGTGCTACTTTCTATACTGCTTTACAAAAAAAAAAATAGTATTTCACTCTACAATTGTTATATTTTAAACACCTTACCAGTTTTTTGTAAATCTGAACTTGCTCTTCAAAGTGGGAAGCAAAATAAGGCATAGTTTCCCTCTCGCCTGCAACAAAGCACATTTGTGAGATAGCATCATGTAGGACACAGCGCCGCAGGAGGATCACAGTAAAGCTCTGAAATATCACCACTGAGCCACAACATTTCCTCTAAGCACTATGTTCAACCAAGAAAGCATGCCAGTTCCACACCTGACGCCATTCACAGGACAAAACATTTCCAAACAATGACTACACAGATGCATCTCGGTGATAGCATGTCTATAAACAGAAGTGCTAGACTGTGCTGTGAGTTAGATCTCATTTATAATTTGAAGAGAGAATCGATTACACAGATACACCCCACCTTTCTCTATCCGAGGTCTGGGGTTGTAGCGATACCCAGCTTGGCTCCAAAACACAGGGACAGAGCCTCGCGTTTGTACAAAGGACAGCGTGTGACTGTGTACGTGGATTAGCTGCTCCGTCTCCACATAGTTGGCCACATGTCCGTCAGTATCCACTCCCCTCCGCTTGTAGCGCATTCCTTCAGTGGAACGCACAATTATATTATTATATTGATGGCATGATGAGTAAATTTCAATTGCTTGATTTTATTAACTAGTGTACCTGCACGGTGTCGGCTTCGCCTGGAGATGAGGGCCACAGTGAAGCGTGGGTGAATATCATCCACGCAGGTGGGCTCCTGCAGAGGCGTTTCCGGGCTGCTCCTCTCTTCATCAGAGCTCTCGTTATAGTTCACCACCAGCTCCTCCACTTGCACAAAACCTTGGATGATAGGAATAACCCAAAAGTCCACTTGAGGCACCTGCAAAACAGGACGTATTATTACCATTCAGGGCTGGTATGGAAGCGCATTTATGCCAGAGAATAAAAAAAACAAAAAAAACAAGTGTAATTACAATTCTGAGGAGAAGAGTTAGAATTGTAAGATAAAAAGCTGCAATTACTTTTTGTTTTTTTATTTTTTGTGGCAGAAAAAAAAATACAGTTGCTAAATGTAAACTCAGAACCTGCAATTACAAGTTTATATTTGCAATTTCAAGAAATTGTGAGATATACACTCCCAATTGCATGAAAAATGTAATTGTGAGATAAAAAGACAAATATTTTTTTTATTTTGTGGAAGAAACAAGGTTTCATAAGTGTGCATTAGAGCTGTCAAAATTAGCATTAACACAGGCGATTAGTTTTTCCAGTTTAACGGCATTGAAAATATTTAGCGCAGTTAAGGCAGGGGCAGGGCTGGGTTTGGCCACCCCACTCACAACAACTGCTTCTGTCTCTTTTTTTCTTGACAAGAGTGTTTATTTAGTCACAGAACATCTTTACGAGCACATAAAATGGAAGACTTTTCAGACACGCATTCCAACTTCACTTCAGCGCCAGGCGCTAGACAAACGAGCGTGGGAAAGGTACAGGTGACAAGGAGCTTCAGTAGAACAACAGTGAACTGCGGTTATATGAGATGTTGACCAGGCCATAAGTCAGTAAAAACTACTTTACCTCTCCCGTCAGCCATTATTAATGTTCTTGTAGCATGTGTGCTTCAGTTGCATGCACAAATGCGGCGGCATGTAGAAAGTAATAGCTTAAAGCAAATGGTGTAAAGTAATAGCAGCCAAATAACCTAATAACCCAGCGTCTGTTAATTAACAAACAAAAGAAAAAAAAGAGGAAATCATTAAATTTTGTTGTTTTAAGGATTCATCTATATTTAATTTAAAATTTAGTGTCTGATAACTTTTTTCAATTTTTATATATTTCCTACTAGCTGAAGGGCACAGGTAAATAAAGGTAAAAAAACAATTTCCTAGAGACATCAGTCATTTCGGAATCAGTGATACTCACCTTTAGTCAAAAAATCTTTAACAAATATTAAAAATATACTGTCATTTTATTGTTTCAACATTAATTTAAAGACTGAATATGAAATTATTGCAATGTAAAAGTATATTTAAAAACTTTAATATTAGGTGGGATTAATCGTGATTGATCACAATTAATTTCTGAAAAAAAATTGTGATTAATTTGTTGATTTTTTTTTACCAATTGACAGCACTAGTTTGTATATTTGAATATTAACAATTAAAAATTCAGGAAAATTTGCAAAAAAAAAATAAAAATTTGCACCTGCAAGTCAATGAGGTCTTTGATCATGTGCTTGTTCCAGAAGAATCTGTCATCCACCTAAAAGGAAAAAAAAAACATGGTGATCAGTATTCTGTGTGTTTGTCAGATGGTATGTGTAAATGTTTGCTTTATGGTCTTTTTATTAGAATATAAAGACAAACAGGAATTGGGACTGGAAAATAACATTTTTAGTACTGGTGAACCAGTGTTATTTTAGTATTATTTACAGATTTTTATAGTATTTTTAAAAATATACTTTTACTTTTATATTTTCAGTGTTTATTTCAATTTTAGGTTAAGATTTATAAACTCTGTTGCATGCTTTTGTCATTTTTATTAGGTTATTTTAAAAAATGTATGTTTTATTTCATATATATATATATATATATATATATATATATATATATATGAAGAGTTTATTTGCAAAAATAGATAACTTCATTTTTTTATTTTTTATTGTGCATTCCAAGTAATATCAATCAAACTGCAGCTGGTTTGTTTTGATTAAGTAAAAATAACTTAAATACAGGTAACTTAAAAAATGTAAGTTCAATGAAAGTATGTTTTTTTATATATTAAAAGTTTGTTTTATAGCAAAAGCAGATAACTCCAACAGCTGTTTTTTGTTAAAAGATAATTTTATCTTTGTAATCGCATCAGCTGACAATGTAGACGCCTCTTGTTGTTGTGATTATAGACTGTATGGTTGTGATTACACACAATACAGGGAGCAGATTTTCCCTTGCCACTGTGGCAGCCTTGTCACCTGACCTGAATACAGTGCGCTGATTCGTCAAAATGGACTTATCGGCTTCTGTTCACAAACAAGGGCACTTGTCAGCTTCTGCAGTAAAACGTGAACTCGTGTTTTCTTAAAAGTGGACAATACCATCTTTTCAGGGTTTCAGGGTTGACGTTTTATATATATATATATACTCCCTATCACTTCTTTCTTTCAGTCTTTGTTCATTGTTTTAATGTAGCTACATCTTAAGATATAACAGATACTAATTTGTTAGCGCTCTACAATGTATCCAGGAAGTGTCTAAAGATAATGATCTATTCTTTAAGAAATGAGAAATGAAGCCTTGCTATAAATGTATTTTTGCATCCTGTATGTGTGGGACGAGTGTAAAAGAGTGAGCCACATCACTCAAATAAACGTTTTTTTTTTTTTAAAGTATTTACTTAACTGTCACCAGTTTCAATAATAACAGATATTTTACATCTGTTATTATTCTAAGTCCGTTTTTTGTCACTCTTTTCATCTGTTGCTCACTGAAAAATGAAAGCTAATAAACAACAAATTTAAATTTTAAACTTAAATCACAACCTTAAACAAGGTTAATAAATGTCTCAATACGTAGACATTTAACTTTTGAAATATGTAACACAATAACTCAGCTTCTCACCTTTTTCCACAAGGGCTGATCTGACTTGCCTAATGCTCCCTGTCGCTGGACTGTATTGGTGAGGTCATAGGTTAGACTATAGTAAAATGAATCCGAGTCCATGAATATCTTATAGAGCTCTTCAAGCAGCCGCCTCTCCAGACGCTCTTTCTCTTTATTCTCTTTGACCTGAAAGGCAGGGGAATACTGGATGGGAGTGAACAAACAAAACAAGGTTAAAGTAACAATACTAAGTTAAAGAGATGTCAATTTAAGGGGGAATCAGGAGGTTTTGTTTTTACGGTTTTACATTAACCATACTAAAGTACTAAAACAGGAATAGTTAGTCTCAAAATGATTGGTATTGATATCAATGACCAAAAATTCAAAACAACCCATCAACCTTTTTCTTGATGGGAACGGCAACATTAGATTTGATCTGACTCAGGGTCTTCAACAGGAACTTGGACTCGTCTGGTGACTGGGTGATTTTCTCCGGTTTGTTGATTCCAAAATGATGCTTTTTACAGAGCTGAAAGTTAATGAGAGGAAAAGAACAGTTGACTTTTATTAGTGCTAACTATCTGCTATCATTACTAACCAAGCTAAACAACGCAATTTGTACCTACAGTTAAAGTCAAAAGTTTACATACACTTTGCAGAATTAGCAAAATGTTAATTATTTTACCAAAATAAGAGGGATCATACAAAATGCGTGTTATTTTTAAATTTAGTATTGACCTGAATAAGATATTTCACATAAAAGATGTTAACATATAGTTCACAAGAGGAAATAACAGTTAAATTTATAAAAATGACCCGGTTCAAAAGTTTACACACGCTTGATTCGTAATACTGTGTTGTTACCTGAATGATCCACAGCTGTGGGGGGGGTTTGTTTAGTAATAGTTATTCATGAGTCCCTTGTTTGTCTTGAACAGTTAAACTGCCTGCTGTTCTTCAGAAAAATCCTTCAGGTCCCACAAATTCTTTGGTTTTTCAGCATTTTTGTGTATTAGAACACATTCCAACAATGACTGGATGATTTTGAGATCCATCTTTTCACACTGAGGTCAACTGAGGTATTCATATGCAACTGTTACAGAAGGTTCAAATGCTTCAGAAGAAAAAAAAAAAACATGCATTAAGAGCCAGGGGTGTAAGCTTTTGAACAGAATGACTTTTGAACAGATACTTCCTAAATATCATATTTTTTTTCATTTAGTACTGCCCTTTAGAAGCTACAGAAGATACTTACATGTTCCTAAAAATAAGTGAAATTTACCCTGATCTTTCAATTCAAAAAGGTTTCACTCTCTTACTTTTAACTCCCCCACTTTCCTTTTGAAGTTCCAGTGGGTTCCTTTTGTAATAGTTGCATATGAGTCCCTCAGTTGTCCTCACTGTGAAAAGATGGATCTTAAAATCACAGTCATTTTGGGTTCAAATACACAAAAATGCTGAGAACCCAAAGAATTTGTGGGACCTAAAGGATTTTTCTGAAGAACATTAAGAATCAAGTGTATGTAAACTTTTGAACAGGGTCATTTTTATAAATGCAACTATTATTTTTTCTTGTGGACTATATGTAAAGATCTTTTATGTGAAATATCTTATTCAGGTCTGTACTAAATAAAAGAATAAGATGCATTTTATATGATCCCTCTTATTTTGGTAACACCAACAGTAATTTTGGTCTACATGCACATACAGTGCGTGAACATCTTTGTTTCCCTGCTCAAAGTCCACGTGGAAAATACTGCTACATTAATTGCTTTAAAACAGAAAGGGCACCAAGACGTGTACTAAAACTAGTCTGATACTGATGCCAGAGCAGATTCATGTGACCATAAAACGAACCACCAGCTAAAGTCAAACTACACAGGCAGGCTGCTATCTCAAAGTAATAGAGGGCAATTATTCTGTGATAAACTACTCAAGTAGAGATGGCACGCCAGGAGAATGGATTACAGTGACCTCTGACTGTTTCACTTACATGGTTAAACATCTCCTTTCAATCCCAGAGGTTTTGCTGAGAGACTGACTTCTTAGAAACATCCTGCTTCCTCTGGAACCCCTTAGAAACACACCACTACTCTTGCACTAATTGTACATCAACCATTTACTACACAAGAGGGCTGAAATACCTAAAATCTTGGCCTAAGAGTCAACTAACAAGTTGGGTATTTGGGAAGAAGGATCAGGATCCAGTAAAGTAATGTCTACCAACAAGGATAATGACAAGAAATAACTGTTGAAATGTTAGAGCAACACACCTATATGATAAAATATAACGGTTAATGCAGTTTCATTATGACTTTTGTCTTCTATACCAAGTTTAATCAAATCCAGCATGGAAAACGTTCCAACAAAACAGTCAGCATTAGTCACCTCTAATTCCAGATCCTGTGGTTCATCCTCTGAGAGTGGAATGACTACAATCTTAGTGATCTTGTAGACTTTGTGGTCTCCTGGCAACTGGCCCACCAGTGCTTTCTGGCGAATCAGAATCAAGCCCAGAGGAAGATCTGCCCAAAAGGAGGAGGGGGAGGAAGGGAGTGTGTCAGAGTACAGAGTTCCACACCTCATTTTCCTGCTCTATCCGGCATGATTCATTCCCATGGCAAACATTCTCATAACAATGACTTCAAAGACATTTGCATTTGCGCGATGCAGTCATACTTTCACTGACAAGTTAATGTAAATCAATAGATAAAAGCGCACCGTGCAGCAGGCAACCCTAAGATGTTTGGGTGGAAAATTTAATGAGAGCTGCCTGGCCTCTTTGTAGGAACGGTGTAAGGAAATATCAGGTTTGCCCACCGGATTAGGTTACATTGTAAGAATATGTAGCTACAAACTCATATGGCTCATTTATCTGTGTAGTTTGTGCTGAAAAACTGCAACCATGCATGAAAGATCAACCAATTATTTTATCCATCAACAGCAGTACAAAATGCACCATGCATATACAAACATCAGCAAGAGTTTCTCTAAAAAAGGAAGAGAGACCGACATTATAATAACGGTATACATACAAAGTCAACCTGTTAACAATGGACACAGGTTGACTTCTCAAATCAGCTAGTGAATGATGAAATGAAAGTATGATGCATGGCATCATTTCACTTCTGTGAAAAAAGTCCCTCAAGACCTTCCTTTTCAACCTAGTGAAAGGCTTTTAGGTAACTGGTCTGTATGGAAATGGATGATCATTTGAATGAGGTATTCAAATGTATATACCATCCAGTGTTGAGAAGTAACAGTCACATGTAGCAGAATTACATAATTACAAAATAAATGTAACCTGTTACAGTCACTAAGAAAAAATGCGTGATTAAATTAGTTACTTCTGAAAGAGTTAGCGATTACAAATTACATCTAAATATTTTCACACACATAGAGATTTGACCGATTTTTTTTCTAAATTGCATTGACTGCTCTAAAATATAAGACACCAATGTTTCAGGAATTTATGACACGTTTATTTGATAACGGTTTTATTTCCTGTTTGGGTTTTTGCTTTATTTTTTCCAAGGCATTGTTAGATGCACATGTTTCCTATCATAGTCTGATTTTGAAAGTCTGACAGTAATCAATGTTTAGTACTTTTGTTCGTAAGGTTAACCCTGCGTGCTTTAAATGATTAACAGTTTGGTCAAATTTAGAACAAATATAAATTTAAATTTAGAAAAGTAATCAAAAAGTTATCAAACATATTACATTCCTTTAGTAACTGAAATAGTTAAACTACTTACATTACTTTTTAAATAGTGATCTGTAACCTATTACATTTCCAAAGTAACCTTCCCATGGTATGTAAATACGGCAATCATTCAACACCACTGTATTTATTCTGCTAAAGCTACAATAAAACAGACGGGCAACAAAGCACTGAAAAACATTTAGCCATTACAAAACCAAATTAAGCTGACATTTCTGGTGCTGGAGCTGCCTTTCATTATGTTAATCATTATGAGTCTCTGGAACCCAGTTTCTTCCTGCTACAAAGTGAATTACAGTAAAAACAAATGGATGCAATCATATCTTCTATTAAATTAATGAAATATAAATGGTATTTTAGCAATAACAACATTAGGCTATGTTTTAGAAGTCTGTTTTAGTCCGAGCTCACCAAATTTATTGCAAACATTACAATGTTAAAATGGTTTTCTCATCCTTTATACAGTAAATATACTAGAACGAGGATCAGACTTACCAGCATGAAGCTGTATTTTTCCAATAATACCTTCGACAAGGCCCAGACAGACAGGGTTCCATGCTAGCAGCAGGTCGGTTGCTGAAAATAGGATGAAAATGAAAGTCATGAGTGTTCAAAATATTTTCTTCTTTCAGTACTGCATCTGGGACAGAAGAACCATCAGGGATTCATTCAACTTTCCAAGGTTATGTTGGCTGTTAACAACAAGGTTCCTGACAATGATGACTGCTGACTTAAGTCACTGACTTGCTGAGTAGCTCCTCTTAAAAGCTCATTGATTAGCATCACCTGCGTTGTCAGGAGCGATGTGCAGGGTCTGTCAAATGTCATGTGCAATGACAGCATTTGTTGAAGCACCTGAGAGTATGGTAGCTTTATGGCTCCTATGATCATCTGACAGAAATCACGTTTGGAAGTGGATGCTCTCTGTACTTTTGCTGTTGTCCTGCACTCAACCATCAGATGTTCAAAGTCTAATGATGGATGGGTGAGAGCTGGATGAGCTGCATCATGAAGTTGCCAAAAACCCTCCACAATGACCGTGAGCTTGGCACTGGAGATCATTCCAATCTGAACTACTAGGCCATGAAAAGCTGGTACATTCACAGAGTTGAATGATGTCTTAGTACAAAGAAATGACTCAAATTGCACTCAAACTGTTATGACTATAACAGAATTTGTGATTAAAATACATTGTGATACCCTTTGATTTGACAATAAGTGTGATTTAGGCAAATTTGTGTCTCACAAACACAAACAGGTTTTTACTTCACAAGCCATTGATGGATGTGTGGTTTTTTGTGGATTACTGTAATGTTTTACCAGCTGTTTGGATTCTTATTCTGACGGCACCCATTGGCGAGCAAGTGCTGCAATGCTAATACATTTTCATTTTTGGTTAACTATTCTTTAATCTGCCACACTAATCCAACTGGGTCTGAATAACAAACACACTAGTAAGTACTACAGTGTGGTATAACCTCACCCAGCCACGCTGGCAACTGTGGAATGATGCATATTGTTAGGAATTCATTCAAAAGAACTGAGACTGTATGCATCATGCATACAGTGGAAACCCTTATCCAGTTAAATAATGGAACAGCGCTGCAACCTAAACCCGATCAGCCTGGCTGCACGCACATGGTTAAAAACAGCTAGAACTCATCCAAATCTTCACAGGCCGCAGTCTGCCTGATACTCTGAGAGATGGACTATTTGAACATCTAGTTCTAGACTTGACAAGAGATAAAACTGGTGTGGATAGGTAAATGTTTTAAAGGTTAGATTAACAAAAGTGTAACAAAGGATGCTGTGTGAGCGTAAACCACTGTGGTTAAGCATGCAAACCTTTTGGTTTATAAAAAAAAAAAAAAAAATTTAAATAAATATATACAAGACATATATACATTTCAGGTAAAAGAGCACAGTGCATACAACACATAGGTGAAATGCCAAAACTGCCAGAGGATAGAGAAGTGTGACAGTACCTAGTAACTTATTGGTTTAAAGCCCTGGCAAAAAAATTCTCATTTGACTATCAACTGTGCATGTGTCCTTTCTCCAGACAGTCACATGTCTGACCCTTATTTTAACCTTCGCCATTTAACTGTGTAACTATATAATTTCCCTGTGCGACATTTAACAGCATTAGCACTGCCCAGCATATTTATAAATACATCAACGATGGACATTTAAATATTTATTTGCTACAAACTAGGGCTGTCAAACAACTAATCGCGATTAATCGCATACAAAATAAAAGTTTGCCTAATATATTTGTGTGCACTGTGTGTAATTATTATGTATATATAAATACACACAAATTAATGTACATATTTAAGAAAAATATGTTATTTATGTACAAAATATTTTTATTTATATATAATATCAATTATTTAAAAATTATAATAACTACATATAATTGTAAATATTTCTTAAATATATACATGAATGTGTTTGCATTTATATATACATAATAATTACACACAGTACACACACATATATTAGGCAAACTCAAACTTTTATTTTGTATGCGATTAATCGCGATTAATCGTTTGACAGCCCTACTACAAACATCTAATTTCTGTTTAATTAAGGCCATTTTGTTGTCATTTATATGCCTTGAAAACTGGTTAAAAATTATTATCATTATTATTATTACACCCAGATGCAACCAGCACCATAGGGTAAGCGTAATATCAGCTGGGCCCAAAGATGATCTCAATATCAAAAAGAGATCAATCTTGATGCAAAATTAAACAATATATATATTATAAAAATATATAACATAAAATGTACATATTGTTTATTGTACTACACAGTAGGCATTTCATTCCAAAATGAAAATTCTGTTATTGTTTACTCCTCCTCATGTTGCATGACTTTCTTCCTTGGAACAAAAAAGGAGATGTAAGGCAGAATTTTAGAGAATAAACTGCTTTCACTATACACTTTCATTATATGGGAAAAGATGAAATGGAAGTAATCAGAACTGACTGTGACAGTGGCTAGCATTCAGTCTAACATCTTCTGAAGGAAGTTATACAGGTTTAGAATAACATGGTGAGTAAATAATAACAGAATTCTTAATTTTATGTGAACTATGCCTTTAAGATTCTTAAGCTGACATCTAAACGCCCTTGACCAAAACATGATGTTGTAAATAAAAGGGTTTTTAGGCACCACATCCTAGCAAAACATCACCAGAGGTTTGCACTGACACGCATGTCACGCCGCTGCTTTGAAAGTAGGGCAATGAAAACACTACAACAGGGCATCTTTCAGACAGCAGCCTCGCTCGACAAATATGAAATTGATATTTCCATATTTTTAACGTCTATACAACTTAACAATGATTTCAAAAAAACAACTTCTCCTGATAGGAGCACAAATCGGTCATCTCTGTTTTGGAGCAGCCTGTCCGTCCGTCAGCTATTATGCACGAGAAATGGCCAACAATGTAGACAGTGAAAACGGAAACACTGAAACACATGTACACTGAGTAATAAAGTGATGGAGTTACAATGTAAGCATTACCCGGTCTCACGGCCATAGATCCATCCTTCCTGCTGCACCACAGCGCGTTATCTCCGCTCTGGAGAATATAATGATCCTTAGCCTGAAACAGCTCCATGTTGACCAAAACACCAAAACATACGAGCTTCCCGACACCAAACCGCTGGATTTGTTCCCGATCCGAGAAACGAGGAAATGAAGCAGCTCGCTTTTCGTCCACTGGCAGTCCCAATAGACGCCAGCTAAGCTGCTAGCTGTGTACTTGTGTAAACGTTTATAATAATCTGATAAAGCATCGTGTCTCTATGTCAGCTACTGGCCGGTCATCAAAAATAAATCGTCGATACATTTAATGCCAGCTTTGTAAGGGCGATACTGTAGCTCGGAAATGTGCCGGTCGGTCCAATATTTTCCACTGAGGGGAGCAGCAGCGACTGAAACAATTTCCTCCAGTTATACACACACGTGACCTCCTCCGTCACAGCGAACATCATAGTTCATCTGTGACTGAGATGCCCCACCTGCAATACTTGTTTTGATGTATTATATTAGATCGTTACTTTGCAATTCTATTTTGGAGACAGTGTCTCCCAGACACTTATATAACTGATGAGCTAATTCAATAATATAATAACTAATGCCATGTTTTAATGGTTGTAAAAATTGGCATTATTCTATATAAACTCATCTGTGGCTCTGTGGCTCTAAATATGTAGAGCATACTGATTCTTGATCAGATCTTGAGGGGTTTGGAGCACAGACTTAAATTGTTCTCTTTCATTGTTCTCAAGACTTAAGGCTAGTCATGGATTAAAATGCATGTTTGAGCTGTCAAGTGAAAATGTCTTGCTCTGACATATCTTAAAATATGCAAAGATGCACATCTATAACATTTTCTTCTAAGGCATTTTTATAAAAGCTGTTTAAATATCTTAGTTTAACTAAGCCCTAGTCCTGGCTTAAACTAAGCCCCGACTGTGAAACCGGGCCTTTTATTATTTCTTAAGTGAAAAAAAAAGTTAAATCAAAGCAAGTTATTTTAAGTTCAGTTCAGTGTAAGGGAAAATGGACAAAAATACTATTTTCAAATTTTATATTAAATATAATATAAAAGAAAATCAAAGCCGTGCATCTAAAAAAGGTGTGTTTCAAATTTGAGGTTGATATCACAAAAAAATAGCATCCAGTAAGATTTTGTTTGGGCACAATTCTTTTTTTTTTTCTCCATTCGTTTTCATTTTTGTTTTGATCTTTTTGAATGATGTTCATGATATTTTTTGTGTTCACATAGCAAGTGACAAATGGTTCTAAGAATACTTATACAACGAATAGTTCGGGTCCTTGATTCTGATTGGTTGAGCTGAGGTTGAAGTGGTTGTAAATTACTCTACAAACACACACCTTTGTTTACATCTGTGTGTTGCTTGGCAACCTCTTTGTTGCAACCACAACCACTTCTAAGTAACTACATTGTTTAGTGGAAGTATAATGTTTTTATTAATATCATTACATGTTATTTGCTCTGTTTTATTTTGTGAAACCTTACTGCGTATATGGAATAACCATTTTATAAAAGCAATAAACCCAGTGAAGCCATGATTTACAGTGAATTTATAACAGCTAAGGGGGTTTTAGGCACTCCCCTCTGTGTCGTGCTTAACTCCGGCCTTTAGGTGTTATAAATTCACTGTAAACCATGGACTTTTTGGGGCTTATTGATTTATTGAAACATTGGGAAAAACTCGCCAACACACTCCGGTTTTGGCAATTTGGTGGCTAATTTGCATGGAATTGTACAATCTCATCCATACGTTTTTTCCTACTTTCATCCCACTCACTGGTGCCGTACATGTCCACCCCTAAAAAAACATTAAAATATTTAACTTGAAATAAATAAATAATGTGAAAACATAATACAAATCTAATGCATATAGGCAGGTTAAATGTATTTACACAGAAATTACAATCACAAGTCAAATATTCCAATGAATCTGATTACATAAACCTGACAAATGACATCGGCAGAAGTCATGTTTATAGATTAGATCATGTGCAAATAGGTGCTTGAAATAATTGCAGGTTACCATGTTTTCTTCCAGTGTATATTTTAATGTGCCAACTTAAGAATTTTAGTGTGTCCCTCCTGGATGCGTCACTTGCCCCATTGACGTTTAGGTTTGGGGTGGGATAAACCTTAATTTTTTTCTTAAAAATTAAATGTTTCCATAGGATTCATATCAAACAAATTCAAAGGAAATAGCCACATGAAATCTGCTTGAAACTTACCGCAACTTACCTTATAAACATTTTTATACGACCACCAACCTTTCTGCCTTTTTGTTTTGACTTTCTTCTATAGTATTAGCCATAAAATAAAGACTACAATAATTTACAGTCTTTGAATCAATCCTAAAGCGACTGGAGAGACGCAGCAGTCAGTGGTCAGTAAAGCATTGTATGCTGTCTGGCTGGTAAAGCTGTAGCTGGCAGTGGGTGTCTCTCCGCAACGCCTTTGTACATTACAGCCTTTGAAGCCTATGCTAAAAGGAATTAAATGCGATCTAGATGTAATATTATCCCCAATTGATTACATAATGCAGTGGTCTCATTTCAGTTTTCAAGAAACTTTCTTCTGCAAATATGCCTAAAAGAACTCCATTTTTAAAGGCTGACTCATATCTTGACTTTTCTAGGATGAATAGCTTACCTTTTTAATCACTGTGATTCAGGCTGACCTACATGTATAGTTATACCTCTTTCTGGAAATTCGTAATTGATGTATATTATATAATTCTATATTATATATAAAAACAGATTATATTACATTTTTATGCATTTTATGCTGACAAGTGAGCATAATAATCTTGCCTTATAATACTGTAACTGCTGTAGGGATCTAATAAGCCATCTGATGGCAATAATTATCCTGTTTGTTACCTTATAAAGTTACTAGATTTTAAAAAGACGTGGTTGTATATTAAACACCATGCAACTTCATGTAAGCAAAGTGCTTTATTATATTGTATTTGCAGTCATGCTTATGTCACCAAATCATGTCGACATTTTAACAAACTGCAAATAACCAAGCTGTGAACACTGAACATTGCATAC
The DNA here is from genome assembly GCA_019740295.1 of Labeo calbasu. Lineage (NCBI taxonomy): Eukaryota > Metazoa > Chordata > Actinopteri > Cypriniformes > Cyprinidae > Labeo > Labeo calbasu. The sequence continues at coordinate 34,281 of JAHKKF010531730.1, read as the reverse complement.
TATTTCACAAAACAGACTTTGAAACCAATTTTGTTTGCAGTATTAGTACTATACCAGAGTCAGTAACAGGTCACTGAGATAAAAAAGGTCTCACAACAGTCAAGTGAGACATACAGCACTTTGTTTTAAACTGAATTGCGCTGATACATTATACAAAGTAATTTTTGGTACACTAATTTCTAGTCTCTTAGAGCAAGTGTTCAAGTTGCCTTCCTCAAGGGGACAAGATTGATAAAATGGGATCGTTTCAGTACCTTTCGAGTTAACAGATCAGCATAACTTTGGACTGACCCCGGCTGCTTTAACAAGCCCGGCCCTCAATCATAAGGCGACCATATATGAGAATTTTATATTTTTAGATTCAACATTTGAACATTCTTAATACTGGAAATGTTCATTTTGGCACAGAAAAATAGAATAAAAATATATCATCATTTGTATCACTGTCATTCAACAAATAATAATACTGACAAGCATTCAAACCATCATAGGGAATTCTGTCAGCAAAGCTCATTTTCAACCTCCTGCGTGATGTTTAAACGGTTATATTTAAGGTTATGTTTAAGGCATGAATTTATCAAAGAAAACCTTCCCATAAGTTAAAATCAAAATGAATGCCTTTATATTTTTTTCATAGCCCACACATGAAAATCTTTAAAAACCAAATAAACGTTTTCACTATGACAGCCCACTACTTCATTAACTTCTTAAGGAATATTCAAAAACATTTTATCATTCATTCACTCAACACGGTACAAAAGATACTTTTTGAACGTTAAAATACTTTCCTCTGGTTCAAGGCCTCGTTTTCATGTGTTTTTGAATATAACTTGTCACCATTATGTCTTTTGCTACAAGACACTGGCATGGTGAGATTCGACAACAGCAGCATCACATAACAGCACACATGATTTCACTCGGTAAACAAATCACGTTAGATCATTTCCAACAAAAAAACTTCAATTATTCGTGCATGCAACTAATAATAATTGCGCAAGTAAAAACAAGAATGGAGATTTGATTAGTGTCCTTCTCAAATTTGTGCCTTTTATGAAATCTCCTTGACCTTCTCTGTGTTTGCGTAGTCTTTCGACTCGGGGTACGTGTCGCCGGCCAGGCCTTCTGTCGGCTCTCCGAACATCTCCAGTTCATCTAGAATGGTTTGAACTTTGCGGACGCCATCCCTCCGAGCCTGACGCACATCCGGGCGACCTTCAGGGTCTACGGAGTCTAGAGCCAGAAGTTCTTTGGTCAACATCTCCTCCAGCATCAAGTATCTTTTATCATTCTTCTTCCCATCGAAATGTTTCACATCTTGTGCCAGTTTCTCCACACGTTCCAATATCTGCTGCACTTTGATCAGTCCTGGGTGGCTCAGATCTGGTTCTGGAGTCTCCTCAGGCTGGACTTGTGGGGGCAGGATCTCTTGAGGTGTTGGAGGGGCAGTGGTTTCCTGGGGTTCTGGTGCTGGGGGAAATTGTATGGTAATATTGGATGTCTCTGATACCTGCGGTGATTGCGGTACGGGTTGTTGTGCTTTTGGTGGTGGCGGTGCTTGTGTAGGTTGTTGTTGTTGTTGTTGTTGTTGTGGTTGTACTGGCTGATGATGTATTTGCTGCGGAATATCACACACTCTTTGAATGGGAATCTCAAATGTAGGCGATCTGACAATTTCTTCAACTGGTTGTTCAGCTTTAGGTGATATTGCTGCGTGTCCAATGTGTTGCTGGACCTGGCAATGGTAATATATTCATTTTAGTTAATTTCACACATTAACACTTAAGTAATACTAACATGTTACATAAATGAACATTAATGTACAAGATGGCTTGAGCTTAAGTAAATTAGTACCTATTAGGGCTGCCCTCAACTAAAGATTTTTCTGGTCAACTAGTAGTTGTTCATTTTAAGCATTAGTAGACTATTAGTCGCATATTTATTAATAAGGCATATAAATTACAATAATGGGCCTTTAAATGCCTACATAGCCTAATTAGCGCTCAATGATATAATGATATAAACAGTGCACCGGCAGATATAATAATTATGAATGTGTCAGAAAAAATCAGCAAGGATACTGCATTAACGTTTGAATAATTTATTGTTAAAGTGCTTTCTTTGTTTTTTTGGCGACACCGACTCGTCATCTACGCAGCAGTGATGCACCTGTATGCATGTTTCATACGGATTTACATAATCTGAAAATATTTGCTTTCTATTTGAATTGGTTAATTTAAAAAAATAGACATTCTTTATAGTTTTCATGTCTGTAAGTTAAGTATACACAGAGTTTCAAAGTTTTGCGCTCAAGTTCACAGCCAAGACGGCAGAAAGCGTATCCTTGTTTGCTTTAATCATTTTACAAAAGCGCAACGTTTCGTTGTTATTATGAGTGGAGTCGAAAGATATATTACTTTTGTATTACCAAAAATGGCGGAGTATTTTAAGAGCCCCCATCTGTCATGCAGTGAGCACACTACTGTTCAGCTTCCACACTCTGCACAGACACCTGAATAGCACATGTTTTTCTTGGTTCACATTAGATGGAGCTTCCATGTAAAATTGCTACTACATACATCTTTGAAAAGCCATATTTGAGGTTGATGAGTAATAGGTGAATGTTTGGATGTCCTGCCTGATGTACTATATTACCACATAGATCAGTCGTTAACAATGTCTATCACAGACTGTGTTCAAGTTCAAGTTTATTACATATAGCAGAAATGTAAAGTAAAAATCAGTTAATTAATGACATTTAATCAAACAGACGGAAAGCACTATTACAGCAATGATTATATGTTGCAGTCAAACTTATAGCAAAATTTGGTAGTTCTGCGTGATATTGCCATTTACGTTTTATTTTCTGTGACTAAGCGACTATTTTGGTTGACCAAGCTTCTTCTTGTTGACTAACGGTTAGTCAACTATTAGGGGGCAGCCCTGGTTTATTAATAAATACTATTAAATAACACACATACCTGAGGTCTCTCTCCCATGATCTGAGACATGACTGGTGACTGGGCCCTTAAGGGAACCAGGATGGGACTGGCAGCTCGATTTTGTTGAATCTGAATGGGCACTTGTTCACGGTAGATTGGGATTTTTTCTCGTGTGGGATGAGAACTTTGGCTCGGCTGGGATTGTGAGACCCCCCCTACACCCTCGTGGATCACCGGAATGGGGATGTAGCCAGCACGGAGACCTGTATTGCTGGTTCGGGGCTGTTGATGAAGGCCACTCATTTGTTGGTGTGTGCCCTGTGGTTGGTGAACCTGATGCAAAGAAAAATACAGTTTGATTTTAGAAATAGCCAGAAATGTACACATTAGTAGGGGTCGACTGATTATCGGGGGAAAAAATTAAAGGGATAGTTCACCCAAAAATGAAAATTCTGTTATTAATTATGCACCCTATAATCTGTAATAATCTATATCAAAGTTTTTTTTTTTTTTGCACTCAAAAAGTATTCTCGTAGCTTCGTAAAATTACGACTGAACAACTGATGTCACATGGACTATTTTGATGATGTTCTTGGTACCTTTCTGGACCTTGAACATGGAAGGAACTGTCTATGAAGGGTCAGAGAGCTCTCGGATTTCATAAAAAATAGCTAAAATTGTGATCCGAAGATGAACAAAGGTCTTACGGGTTTAGAACGACATAAGGGTAAGTAATTAATGACAGTATTTTCATTTTTGAGAGAACTACACTTTAAGCATTTTTATGGTTATCGGTATCGGTCATTGTCAAGACCGATTTGAAAAATAGTTTAAAGGATTTAAAGAAAGTTTTTGTCAGAGCCCTTGTTATTCTTAATTTTGACATTAATTTTCATTTTTACACCAGACATATATACATATCAGTTCAAAATATCGGTTATCGGTTTACTTGATCTGTAATAATCTGTATCTGCACTGGCCCTGAAAAACACACAACCCCTACACAATAGCATTCAAAGTTTGGGATAAGTATGATTTTTTGAAGAAAACAAATGTTTTATTCAGAAAGGAAGCAATAAATTGATCAAAAATGACAGAAAAGATATGAAAATTCTGTTTCAATTAAATGTTATTTTGAACCTGCAATTGTGTATTACTACTATTGTTGGTTCTTTGATGATTTGCTTTGTTCCTCTTTAGACGAAAATATTGCACAATATTTCTGTTTTTATTTATTTTTCAGCTACCTATAAAACTCAATTTTTTTAAAATAGGGGGCCCAAGGAAAACCTACATATGAAACTTCTGGAAGCAAACTACATGAATGAATGTAAATCTTTCACAATGAATCCATAGCCTGACAAAGACTGCCATGTCTAATAGAGATATCTGATTCCCCATGGTCTTACCTCAGACCCGTGTGAAGCAGGTGAGCAAGACAAACATGCTTCTGATGGGGCCTGCACTGGAGATCTAGGCCGACAGTGTGCTGTTGGGGTCGGGGAAGGCGTACGTCCATCTGATCTCAAATTTTGCTGCACTACTGGATGGATGTAGGAGAAACTTGGATACTGCTGCAGCCTGGGTTCAGTGTTTTCATGGGAGACCGGGATGGGGATGTATCCCTGGCGTAGCATTGGTTGCCTCATCTCTTGAATAAAGGATTTGTGCATGTCCTGAGGAGACTCAGGGGACATGGATGGGCCATTTGAAAAAATCTGAAAAAAGAGGGGGGGGGGAAGGATGGCTGAAAGGTCAGAATTATCTCATTATTTGTATTCACAATAGTTCTATCCTCATGTAATGATAAGACAAAATATTTAGCATCATTATGCCAGTAGTGCTAATTTGCGTGGGTCAACCTAAGTCAACAACATCACTTCTAATGATCCTCTTCAGTCCAGCTCTGCTGAAGTATGTAGTAGCTATATGCCAAATTGTTTTGCAGAGAAGGCAAATATCTAAAGCATGTGGTTGACTGGGTTATTGAAAAAGCTCCAATTATCAACAATGGCATTACAGACAGCATGACAAAATATTTTGACTTGCACCAATGACTTGGCTAGAGCCAAAAATATTAAAAACAAGCCAGAGATCATGGTATGCATGTTTTTGGGAAATAACCCTGCAAAATCAGTTGCTAGATCATCTTCATTCTCAAATAGAGTCAAATAGAGCCTTACTAACAAGCATAATGTCTAATATTATCATAGTACTATCAGTTATGATGTTACACATTTTTTGACCTAAGTCACTCTTGTATTAGACATAGATACTCCATATGACACATTATGTGATGATTAACAGTATTTTACACCTGCTACATTTTTTTTATTAGCGTCACATCACTGTCAAGTTGTAGGCTTTTACGACTAGTCATATGCAGTCATATGTGAATTCCACCCATTGTAAATCTGTCTAATGTAAAATGTTATTTTATGTTATTGCAGGCAACCGACTAAGATCCTAGTGGGTTCAGTCACTGCTTCAATCCAGTACATAAATGTGCAACTCTTAAATGTGTCTTGCGTCTTCTCTTCTCATCTGTTTGACACGCAAAGGTCAGTCCGCCCTCTCTCAATGACGAGGCAGTCCAAGAACAAACATGAAACATGAGTGGGTAAAAACTCACTGTGCACAGCAACTGTTAAGCGACAGCATTGGCTTACAGGATATACCCTGTATGCTGTCGATTCTAATGCCATGACTCACTCTATGTAGCATTTTTCAATGGGTTCCTGTGCTGTTGACACCGTGTCTTAAAATACTCTTTGTGAGGGGGAGGGCCTCCCTTACTCATCAATGTAAATCAGAGTTGCACAGACACAACAAACATCAAATGCGATAAATTCCTTAACAAATCATCACAAAACACCTATTCTGATGTTGAAACAGCAGAGATGCTACATAATTTAAGATGGGGTTTTCAACAGGGAGGCAATTATTCCTGAATGAAGGTACAGTCAGATCTAATGTTGGCTCAGTGAAAATTTCGCACATGAAAATCCAGTCATTTTAATTGGAAGTTCTCCATACAGATTTCAGTCATGTTTAATTTGGTCACACAATTCATTGCGTTGACCAACAGGTAGGTGCCTGGTAAGAAAGCGACTGCTTTATTTGCCGCTACTAAAGAGTGTTTTCACAGCGCATCATCAATCGGCCATATTGGCGGTACTGAGCGTAAATAATGCCACTGAACCAAACGAAACTCCCATATTTTGCTGATTATTGCTGTTGAAAATGATCAGTTATTGTTGTGTTTTGGGTTGTACTAATTGGTCTGACCAGGAAAAACATTTGTAGTATAGACTGCCAAAAGAAATCAAGAGAAGAGTGCAAAAACTGTCTAAGGTACGAGGCATTTGTGGTCAAATTGAATCAGGATTTCCAGGGCAAGAATCCTGACAACATTTGTGTTTGATCTTATCATTTCCGGTCAGGTAGATACTACTAATACTACTCCTACATATCTTTACCAGTTATTAACTTAAGTTTGTCAAAATATTGCGCCCTTTCCTGCTTACTAAGTCCTTCTATATGATTTAGCAGCTTCCGCATGTTTTTCCCATAGTTTAAACAGCATAAACTAGCAGAAAAACGTATTCGGTAGTGCATTAACCATGCAATCGATGCTGTTGTTTACATCTGAGTATCTCCAGTATGGCCGCGCATCCAGGTAACTGACCAAATCGCAAGTGCAAACCCTCTATACTGACAGTTGACAACGTAATATGACAAAGACAATGTAACATAAACGTCTACTAAATGCTAAAGTTAAGAAGCTGAAGTTCAGCTATGTTTCATTGCCCATCCCAAATTAAAATGTCTTGTACAAGTTTAAATATACAAGCACTTAATATGGCAATATATGCACAATATTATAAACTAAGCTTAAAATGAGGAGTCCTGCGCCTGAAAATGTTAAAGATGGATGATTTAAGGTTTATAATGTTATGACATGAGTTACTTAGTTTTACAAAACTGACTCAAATCCAAGATGCTAAACAGAGAGAATAATGTCCGGTTGGCGTATATGACCTCACGCCCTCTGCTTTTTTTGACACAGACGCCAAGAGTAGCGCTCAGTTTATCTCCTGGCAGCTGTGTCTTTCCAGCAGATTCTTGGTGACACTAACTTCGGACAAGTGTTGATCTATCTAATGAAAGATGCCAACTGGCAAGCCCAGTGTTCCCCCCCACATTTTTTGACTCCCAGAACCTGATGTGCGGAGAACAGTTTGACACTTCCAGTTTGTAGCTAACTTTCAAGCCCATTCATTGGGAATGACAGAATCGGTGAGTGGGTGGATCTTTCTGAAATCCCATGTAAGGAAAACTTTGAGGGACGTGTTAGTGCTGTGCAGTTCCAGGGATGTGGAGAACAAGCGCAGTGCGCGTCGTTCTCGATGCTTTAAATAAACATTGTGGAGTCGTTCTAACACTCTCACATATGACTGCAGTGCGTCACACACTAATCACTTCAGCTGAGATCATCACACTAATATATTTCGCCCGTGAATATGCCGTCAGGCCGTTCAAATGCACGAGAAGCGCTATTTCCACAGAGGTGACTGCGATTCACTGGCGAGCTAAAGCGAATATCAAGTGCGTGGCTCCTCTACCCTAGACAGTCAGTGTCTGATCAAGTATGATTTGGATGTGCTGAGTGGGATCGTAGCCTACGCACTCCACAAAACTGTCTTTTTCGATGAAACAGCCTCTGAAATGCCATAATGCCCAAAGTAATCTATAAAGCACGTCATGTGTTGATCTGTATTTTTAAAAACGCTCGCGTTTGACAGCGCAACTTCCAAAAGCAAATCAAGATCTGTCTTACCTTTTTCGTGTCATGCCTCGGATCGTTCCACGTCGTTGTGCGATTGTTGTGATCCACAAAAAACGGCCAACCTGTCTGCGGGTCAATTTTGATCTCCCACCCAGGTGGTAGAGGATCGTTAGTTGCCATCGTTTCGACTGGAGACAGTGTTTTCATACTCTGATATTGCTTCGCTCCTGAATATTGTGCCATTACAGCCGCTACAGACGCTTTAAAGGGTCCGTTTGATGACGTACTGTAAACGGGGATGGGTTTCTCGAAGCACCAAGGTCTCTCTGAAGACTACCGAGAAAGTTCTAGCTGAGGGCTTACTGTGACGCCCACGTGTGTGACCAAAAATTACCCCTTGACCGTTCAGACACAGATCCCCTCTGACACTTTAATCGCCTCCCCTCCTGTTTATTAGACTGAGCGCACTTGTTGCTCTTTTAACGTAAAGACATACATACACACTGCAAGAAAAACCTGTCTGATCTCTGTTATTCTACTCTTCTTTCCATTTTGCTTCTATAGTCTGCAGTGCTTTGGTTGTTGTGTTAAGAGGAGACGGTTTAATCTCTGAATTATTTCTAAATATAAAATACAATAATACAATACAATAATCATTTTTAAAAACAATTAAATAATGTAAAATATTAGGCTAATACAAAAACATTTTCTCGGACTGAAACAGGTTTGTGATATTCTTTAAAAATTTCTGAACAAACACAAGCTAATCGTGGGAAGTCAAATTTTTGGATATTTCTATATGTAAAATATAATAATTTATAAGATGTGATACTAAAAATAAAACAATTTAAACACATACCCTTAAAGGATAAGTTCCAAAATGTTCATGTCTTTCTGTGTTCAGTCGAAAAGAAATTAAGGTTTTTGAGGATTTTTGCCTATATGTGACCCTGGACCACAAAACTAGTCGCAAGTCACAAGGGTATATTTGTAGCAATAGCCAACAATACACTGTATGGGTCAAAATTATCTATTTTTTCTCGATGCCAAAAATCATTAGGATATTAAGTAAATATCATGTTCCATTAAGATATTTTGTAAATTTCCTGCCATAAATATATCAAAACTTAAAGTTTGATTAGTAAAATGCATTGCTAAGAACTTCATTTGGACAATGTTTTTGCACCCTCAGAATTTAAAAAAAATTGTGGACTTCTTTGGGGATCAGCATGTCAAAGGTCTAAATTGCAGTTTCAGTGCAGCTTCAAAGGGGTTTTACATAATCCCAGACAAGGAATAAGGGTCTCATCTAGCAAAAATGTATTTACCTTTTAAACACAAATGCTCGTCTTGCAACAGCCCAACACATTACTTAATAATGCTGGAAAGGTCACGCGTGATGTAGGTGGAAGTACCGACCCAGTGTTTACAAAGCAAACATGCAAAGTCAAATGCCCTTTACGAAAAAAGGTAAAACAACGAAGGCGGACAACTTTGAAGCTGGAGGACAAAATGAGATTATTCGCCCTACCCTTCCATTTCGAACTGAAGAACTGACGCACAGACAAAGAACTGTGTGTGACTTTTCCAATGCGATTATGTAATCCATGAAGATGTGCGTGCGCATCACAGAGCTAGTGCACAGCGAGCATTTGTGGTTAAACAGTACATAATTTTTTTCTTTTTTTTTAAGAAAATGAGCGATCGTTACACTAGATAAGACCCTTTTTCCTTAGCTGGGATGATGTAGAGCACTTTGAAACTGCACTGAAACTGCGGTTTGAACATTTAATCTGTTGCCTCCCATCAAAGTACATTGTATGGCGAAAAATCCTGCAATGTTTTCCTCAAAAACCTTAATTTCTTTGCGACTGAAGACAGAAATACATGAACATCTTGGATGACATCAGGGTGAGTAAATTATCAGGAAATTTTCATTCTGGAAGTGAACTTCTCCTTTAAATATGAACAATACATTGAAACAATTTTAATTTTATATCACAATACACATGGAAAAAAAAAACATATTAATTCCTAAACAACATTTCTGCAATGTTACCTGGGTTCAGTGCGTCTCTGTATCTGCGTAACCTCATACATCATGTTACTTTTTGCCAAAGATCTCACGCATTCACTGTTGCTCTAACAAGTGGTCACTAAAAACAAATAAAAAACCCTAAAAGATTAGACTGAATGAAAGCATACAAGTACATAACCTGCAAGGTCAAATTATCAAGTAAAATACCTGTGATACATGATATATTCACACCTGCATTTACACAAACAAGGTGATTTAGTCAAACTCCCCTTTCCTGTCAGATCCATCGTCCTCCAAAACCCGGCTGTTTCTGCGCATGCGCAGTGACTGTCTTCCTGACTAGCCGGGTTCCGCCATTTTCTACTCAAGATTGAAAGTAACACCAGTCCAGTATTGTTCATCCTAAAAATAAACCACATCTGAGATACTGAAAACAAAATTTGTTAGCACTCCTTCCGGCATCCAAGAATGGAAGACGAGAGCCACCCAAAAACCCTGTAAGTAGCTGAAAACACAAACCCCGTCAGTGTTCAGCGAATAACCGATCAATCTACAGCACTACTGACACACTTCTATCTAACAGCTAGCGCCAAAAACGACGTCCTACCAACGATTTAGACATAATGTGTTGTTAGGAATCACCGCTTATAATAGGTAGAGTTTCGGTCAGTCATTTTTGCTTACCTTACCTACAGCAGTGCGATTGAAAAGCTTTCATCTTTTTCCGGCCGTTGTGGGAAACATATGTAGCTGTAGCATGCTTAAGCTAAGCTAGCGGCTAATTAGACGAACCGGCTGTTTATTAAAACAGTTCAATACAAGGCACATATAAAGAGCATAGCTAAATTTGAATTGTATTTCATAAGTTATGGTATATGGGTTTAATATGTACATCATTAAACGATCATATTAGGTATCCATGTGTTTGAACGAGTATGTCATTGTCTGCTGTTTTAGTGAAGGCCTGTTATCTAATCTCAGGCCTGCTGGCTTTTCTAGAAGTATGAAATTTCTATTTGGTGTTACACTGTAGGATAAAAATGTTTTGTGAGTTTAGTCGATGTTTAACAGTCACATAATTTTATTAGTTTAGTTTTGAGGGTTATGTGTGTTCCGGTTGTCCTGAGGTCATTTGGGCATGAAGGAGCTGTCGGATACATGCCTGGCTCATATAGACATACACTTTTTTTTTTTTTTTTTTGGAAAAACACCTGGAGTAGATGATCTGATTAAAATGCAAAACAATCTAATGTGATATTATGTGGGGTAATCTGTGTTTTTTTTTTTTTTTTTTTTTTTGATCTTTTTAACATATATTATCTGCATTTCCAGCTATGTGGGGAATCTTTCAAGAGATGTAACGGAGAACTTGATTCTTCAGTTATTCACTCAGATTGGGCCATGTAAAAGTTGTAAAATGATAACAGAGGTAAACATCCATCACAAATTACACTTTTTCAAATGTTCCCTGAAATGTTCTTTAGTTTGTCAGTGTAAATGGGTTTGTGTGGAAATTCCTGTCAAACTCTATGTTGGAATTTGCTTTGAAAATTATCCTTGAATATTAAATCATCATTTCTTACATTTTCTTAAAATCACACCAAAATGGCGACAGCAAATATTAAACAGTCTTCCACACAATACCCATGACTTTGCAATAATATATTTTCCTGGCTTTTCTTCTCAGCAATCCGATAGCAGCAGGAAGGTGAACTCTATTGGATTTTCTGTTTTGCAGCATACTAGCAATGATCCGTATTGCTTTGTGGAGTTCTTTGAACACAGAGACGCCGCAGCTGCTTTGGCCGCCATGAACGGAAGGAAGATTTTGGGAAAGGTACATCTTGTGGCATTGTTTCATTAGATGAGTATAAGAAGATTAGTGTGGTTTAAGTAAAGGATAGTTCACCCAAAAATGCAAATTCTGTCATTAATTACTCACCCTCATGTCGTTCCAAACCCATAAGACCTTCGCTCATTTTAGGAACACCAATTAAGATATTTTAGATGAAATCCGAGAGCTTTCTGATCTTACATAGACTGCAAGGTTCCTACCACGGTTGTGGCACGTGTTCAGCACATGGACGATTTTAACAATGTCTTTACTACCTTTCTGGGCCTTAAATGTGGTAGGACCCTTGCTGTCTAAGAAGGGTCAGAAAGCTCTCAGTTTTCATCAAAAATATCCTAATTTGTATTTCAAAGATGAACGAAGGTCTTACGGGTTTGGTTCGAAGGTGAGTAGTTAATAACAGAATTTTAATTTTTGGGTGAACTATCCTTTTAATGATTTATTGAGAAGCATGGCACCTTTTACCAAAGACAATGCTTTAAAGAAGTGTATTTTATTAACAGGAAGTCAAGGTAAATTGGGCAACCACTCCTAGCAGTCAGAAGAAAGACACATCCAGTAAGTTCTTTCATAATGTGTCAAAAGTAGTTTTTTATTTTTTCCCCAAGTTCGATCTTCTTAAATTTAATTACATGTGTTAAATGTCATTCTTCTGCAGATCACTTTCATGTTTTTGTGGGAGATTTGAGCCCTGAGATCACAACCGATGACATCAGAGCTGCATTTGCACCCTTTGGGAAAATCTCGTAAGTTCCCAGAAGTCACACCCTTTTGTGGAATATTTTCTTTTGTCTCAATAATATCAAGTGGTGGTGTGTGCTTACTTTGAACCGGATGATCTCTAGATATTATTTTTAATCCCTGTTTTCCTAAAACCATGGAAACAGTTTGAAATATTTTTTTGTTTATTTATTTTTTTTCAGTAAAGTCATTGTTGGTAGTTCTTAACATATTTATTTAATTTGGTAATATGTTGATGCAAAGATTTGCATTTGTCATTTGTGCTGGGATTAGCTCTGTCAGTAATGAAACCTTTATATAAGACGCTTTCATGTCTACAGATTTTAAACCTGCACAGTTGTTTGTCATAGTGTTTTAGAGACCATATTTTGGGTTAAATTTAAGATACCCATACTGGGTATTATCAGCAAGCTCAGAGCAGTATAGTCAATATTGTGTCCCCGAATCGATTTGTAAAGTGCACCTTAAAATTTTTCATCACTAATCTTCACCGCTTTTCCGAAATTGGTAAGTAGTTTTGATTTATCTAAAAAGTAAAATTTTTAGTTGCCAACACAGAACATGATACACTGCTACTCTGCAAAATCTCCTTTTAGCTCTGAGTGTCAGTTAATAGAGCTCTGGTTATTTTACAGAAATGCTCATAGGATTGGACAGGAGCTTGAAGGCTAACAGCAAGGAACTGTGCACTCTGGGAACTCAGATGTAGATTTTTTTTCTATTTACTCTTTGCTTTTCATATTTGTATACTGCAGTATTTTCCTATTAACGCTGACGTAGTGTAGACTTTTAACAAACCTCAGATTACATTCTTGAATATTTGCTTGTAAACATTGTTTTATGATGGTTTTCCTAGTTGTGTTGATAGTTTGATTCTCCTAAAATTCTGAAAATGTTAATTTCTCGAAATTTGCAGCTTCCCAAACTCCATATTGGTGGTAAAGAATTGACCAGGAAAAATAACGAAATCTGTTAACAGGCCATGTATGCCGTTTAATTCCTTTTTCTCTTTTGATATTTCTATGTACTCTTGAGTAGAATTAGAGACAGCTGTTCAAATTAGGAATGCATGGTAATGACATTGATATGAGTGATTTAAGTACTAGTGATTAAGATGAAGATTGGATCATTATGTTGTGTCACAGGAAAAGTTGAAATCTTTGAAGGAGATTTTAAATATACATGCAGTAGTGTAGGTTGCATGACTTGTACTTGTTTTTTGTTTTATACATTTTTTTTTTTTTACCAGTAATGAAGAGAATATGCAGAAGTTGTTAGATTTGTAAAGATTTCTTAGAGTAATTTAGGATATTACAACAGTGTTTCTCAGTACAGTGTGTGTGTGGTTCCTTTCTTTTTTAAGATCCTCTAGCAAGCCGTCAATCGACTGACTTTTCCGTTGTTACGTTTTTCTTGCAGGGATGCACGAGTGGTGAAGGATATGACAACAGGGAAATCAAAGGGGTATGGATTTGTGTCCTTCTATAACAAACTGGTAAGGCTCCAGTACAGGAACACAGAGTGAAGGTTATTCTATTTCTGTTTACTACAATTCATACTATAGCTGTAGTGTTACAGATATTCAATCTACTGGAATGGAACAGACTGTTAGAGTTGTTTTCTGTTGGAGTGTAAGATTTTAGTCAGTTTAGTAATAGCAATTAAGAACATTTATGTGGGTAGTTCCTAATTATACAGATGAACTAATGAAAGACTAGAAATGTTGCCGAGAGATTATATTTTAGTTTTGCTTTAAGTTTGTTTGTTTGTTAAGTCTGTTGTTTCTTCTTTTCTAGGATGCTGAGAATGCCATAGTACACATGGGAGGTCAGTGGCTCGGTGGACGGCAAATCCGGACTAACTGGGCAACTCGGAAACCTCCAGCCCCCAAGAGCGTGCAAGACAGTAAGCTGCGTTTTGATCCACTCTTATCTTTCTTTCGTTTGCTGTCTTTAGAGTTGAGCTGAATTAACATAACTAAACTTTCAGATAGCTCCAAGCAGCTGAGATTTGATGAGGTGGTGAACCAGTCAAGCCCTCAGAACTGCACAGTGTACTGCGGGGGCATTCAGTCAGGACTCACAGGTACGCCTGCACTTGCCCTTTTACTCTCCCGTTCTGAGTATTAGCATGCGTGCTCGTTCTTAGTGATTTGTTCTTAACACTGTTCTCTTCAAACAGAACACCTTATGCGACAGACGTTTTCTCCTTTCGGACAGATAATGGAGATCAGAGTTTTTCCAGAGAAGGGTTATTCTTTTATCAGGTATCAATCAGTTATTCCTCTGTTTTAGTTTTGTTATATCTAGACAGTTTGTCTACAATCAGTGTAATGTTAAATAATGTACAAGCACCTATAATTATATAGCAAGACATTAATTAATGGTTGCTTGTAGTGGTTTGACTATTAAGGGCTGACACACAGAGAGCGGAGCGGCTGATGACTCATTATAACAATTGTACATAATAATAATAGTAATAATTTAGTGACGGAAAAGCAAAATGCTGATATTAAAAAGGCCAAATGTCAGCCTAATATTTCACAATTTTCCCAACAGGGGGCAGTATAAAATGATGCAAAAAAAAGAATGTCAACCTCTTAGTCTTGTCTTTTTTTTCCCTTTTTTTTTTTTCTTCAGGACTTTTTGTTGTCATTTTTTTGATAATCAAATGAAGGCATTAAACATTTATTTTGAATCAAATGAAAGCTAAAAAAGTTTTAATAATAGTTGTTAATCTGGTTGTAATATTTATATTTATCATTTGTTTGTTTTAGTAAAATTGACCAGAAATACAAATATATAGAGACATACATTATACTGTACAAAAGTAATGCAAGAGTAATATATTTCTGTTACACGTTAAACCGTACTTTTATTTTGACAGGTTGCCGTAAAGTTTCTGTGTATACAGTATGATATGATGCTAGTTTTCTCAAATGAAACGGTAAAATTCAATTGACTCTCACAGCAGCTCTGGAGATGAAGTTCATGTGTTCATGCCGTCATATAATGAGACGCAGAGGCCGAAAATCACAGCGAGTCTCACGTATGCTTCAGTATGTGTAGTAAACAAATTTGTATAGTAATGGAACCAAATGGAACATGCAGAATTCATATCTAAACTGTCTTTTTGCGTTTTAATATTCACAGACTTTAGTCCATATCGTGATTTGAATTAAGTGACAGACCCAATTTTGATTTATTCTTCCAAAAATTGACGAATTCTGCAGCATTCTGCGCTATAGAGTAAAATCAGTAAAATTTTATGAATGGACTCCATGATCCCGTCCACGTTTTCGTGGAGGAGAAATTGTAAACACACGTCCATGTAGAGACAGAAATGACATGCCGTCATGTCAATGAAATAAGACCATTTAGTTTGTTTAATAAAAGAACAAGGTATAAACCTGTTATATAGGAAAGGTAACGTTAAATGACTTTTGTTGTGATCTGGTGCTATATAGAAAATAAAAAAAAAATTAACTTGACCTTCGAGGGGGGTGGGCCGCTTCCCCTAATATAATGGCAGGGGAAACACTGTGTAGTTACAATAAAACGTTTATAATGATACAAGATTTCTATTTCAAATAAATGCTTTTCTTTTGAACTTTCTATTCATCTGTTTCTGCAAAAATATTAAGGAGCCCAACTGTTTTTTTTTTTTTACATTAATAATAAGAAATGTTTCTAGATGGAGAAGTTTACTTCCAGAAAAATTTTCTGATAATTTACTTCCATGTCATCCAAGATGTTCATGTCTTTCTTTCTTCACAAAGAAATTAAGGTTTTTGAGGAAAACGTTCCATATAGTGGACTTAAGTGGAAGCCAACAGGTTGAAGGTTCAAATTGCAGTTTCAATGCATCTTCAAAAAACTGCACAATCCCAGCCGAGGAATATGGGTCTTATCTAGAGAAACGATCGCTCGTTTTCTTAAAAACAAAATAAAAAATAAGTAAATATTGTATACTTATTAACCATGAATGTTCGCACTAGCTCTGTGATGCACAAGTGCAACTTCACACATTGAGTTATCACTTTGGAGAAAAAAAGGTAGTGCAGGCCGAAAAACTCTTATTTTTATTTTTGTAAAAAGCATTTGACTTTCTTTGCATGCGTGATTGTGTAATACGTGAGGTCGAGCTAGTGCAAGATGAACATTTGTGGTTAAAGCATATAAATTTGTGTATATATAATAGATATAATCATTTTTTGTTTGTTTGTTTTAAATGACTGATCGTTTCACTATATGGAGAAAAATCCTAGAATGTTTTCCTCAAAAAACTTAATTTCCTTTTCACAGAAGAAAGAAAACCATGGAGAGTGGGAGGAAAATCAGGAAATATTCATTCTGGAATTGAATGTCTCCTTTAAAGGGAGCATCAAGATCATTTAGCCCCACAGTGACAAAGACAGTCCTTTAGATTTTTTGTTGTTGTTGTCGTAAACAATAGGATTGCTGTGTTCTTCACATTTCTTCATACACCAGCATCATTTTCTCTCAGGTTCTCCTCTCATGAAAGTGCTGCTCATGCCATCGTCTCAGTGAATGGTACCACCATCGAAGGTCATGTTGTGAAGTGCTACTGGGGCAAAGAGTCACCTGATATGGCCAAAAGTGTCCAGCCGGTAATTCTCGTGAATTTGCTTTATTATTATCATTATAATGTGGTATTAATTCCCATTCTGACATAGTTTGAATTAGGCCAGCATTTGTTTTCACAGTTAAGCCTAAATTCTTGATTCTGCATTCACAGATGGAGTACGGTCAGTGGGGACACTGGAATCAAATGTACGGCAATCCACAACAATACGGTCAGTACATGACGAACGGCTGGCAAGTGCCATCTTATGGAATGTACGGGCAAACATGGAATCAGCAAGGATTTGGTGTAGAGTAAGTTTACATATTTATGAGTTATGTATGATGTTTTATCTGTGCAGAATTTGAAAAAGTTTACATCCACTTTTTATTTTTCATTCTAGACAATCACAGTCCCCAGCCTGGGTGGGAGGTTTTGGGACGCAACCCTCTCAGGCTCAGCCTGGCCCAGTGATGAACCAGGCTAACTTTGGCATGGCTGGATACCAGACACAGTGATCTGACCTTGGTTCTTCATAACACACGCTTCTCTCACTTCTTTAGATCCTGCTCTCAAAGAGAGGGTTGCTAAAGACTAATAGATGCACATCATCTTTTTCTCTACAAGCTTTGGATCTGAAGCAGGAATCGCTTTATTGTAAAGATTCAAATTTAGATTAAAGAGGCAATTGAGGTGAGCGCCTTCAATGAAAATCTGAATTCACTCACAAGATGTATTCCTGTTTTAGTGGAATTGAAGATGTATTGTATCTCTTGCCCACCACCCTTTTTTACTGCATATCTTGAGGAAAACTGCTGATTTTTCCCTTAAATCCAAGCTTCAGGAAGTTCACAGGTACATTGCAGAAAGCCCATGGTGTAAATGGTTTTTTGAGCTAAGTATTTTCTTTTTTTCTTTTTTTTTCTCTTCCTAAATAGCTGATCATGCGTTTGCTTGTTCATTACAGTATGGACTTTGAATTTTGTACAAAAACACAACAAATAGCAACAAAAAAAACTTTCATTCTGCATTCTGACTTGGCAAACAAATGTAAGTAAAGGCACTTTTTGGGGGTTCATTGGACCTGTGTCTTGTAAATGTTGACGTGTAAATGAATTTCTATGTGCAGTGGTGTATATTTAATCCACATTAGCTCCCCGTTCTCCTCCGATTCTAGAGCTCTTTGATACTGTGTGTATAATGTATCTTTTTACTCCAATTTACAGACAGTGAAATCTCTCCCATTCACTATGGAGAAAGGGTCATAATGGCCATACCTGTAAATATCTTTTGATATCTTGGCCTGGAATAAGGGTTTCAAAGCATGCGCTCTATTCGACGGACTTTTGCGGAACTAAGCAGCGTATGTGAGACAAACGTTACACGTGTACAAGCAAGCCTTAATTTTTGCTCAGTCACACACATTTTTCAGTTGAACACTTTGAGACCCTCATAGAGAGCTGTATGATTTCTTTTAGAGCCTACTGTAAATTTGTCCCTTTGCTGTTTTAACAAATATGCGTGCCATTTTTGAGTAGCCAGAGAAAAGGTTTGGATTTTTTTTTTTTTTTTTTTTTCCCCTGGGGATGTTAAGGAATTGCATGTTTCAAACCATAATATTGAGGTTGCTCAAAGCATTGAATGTAAAAGGCAGAAATGTTTGAATACAACTTAGCATTTCGAGTTTTCTTTTTAGTCTAAATGAGTCTCAATAAATGAACCATTGGACAAAAAATGGTTTTCTTCTCTTTTCGTCTAAACAGAATTATGGCCTGGTTTCAACATAGTAAGAACCATTTGTTTTGCAGTTGAAATTATTTATTTGCTTATACTCAGGAAAGAGGTAAATATTACATAAATATAAATATCTTTTTAAATATACAAGCAATATTGTTTCAGGATTAATGTATAAACTATAATAGTTAAAATTACATTTACAAGAGGTTCATATCAAAGTAAAGAAAGAGATTAAGGAAAAAAGTGTATATTAACTTTCCAAAGACTGTAATACACATTTCACTGATGACTTTTCATAATAAGTCTAATGTAACACAGTGACTCTGTTCTCACTAAATTTAGCTCTCAGCGAAGTTTCCATACTATATGATTGGAAAGAGTCTGTTAGCAATGAGATTACAAGAGCATTTGTTTCATAGAGTAGTCATAAAAATTAATTCTTCAATTGGAAGGAAGGGCAGAAGAATAGTTAACACAGGCCTGATATAGTTGAAACTCCCAGAAGGAATGTATTTTACACACCACAATACATCAATTACACTGTGCTTAACATTAATCAAGTTTTGAAGTGGAAGATAATCAGACTGTCAATCATATCGCCTCTTATTTCCCACAGTAACTGCATGTTAAACAGATATATTTCTGTGTCGCTGGTAACAGAGTACTACGTCTATTCTACAGTAATACCTTCCTCTCTACTGTCACATTCCGAGTGTGTTTATCCACAGAACCAGGCTTAAATGAAGCCTATTATTAGTCAGCTTTAAACTTGGGTTTTAATGAATCAGTGACGTGCAGAACTACTGTTCTCAGTGACGACTGGCCATCCCACTTCCGGGTACAAACGATTCCTCAAATTTCCCATCGGAGCAGCTAATGACCAGGATGGTGGTCCCTGAGCCAAGGCTCTTTCCAGGTTTACCTGAATATTCCCTCCTGAAGCCGGTCTTGATTCCTGTCACAATACAGCATGGCTTATTTATTTTCTATAATATACGCATGATTCATGTATTTAATACTCTAAAAATATTTAGTTGTTTATTTTGAACAGTAAGAGTTTTATGTATTTTAAAGAATTCTGTTCTTGATCCAAAATACAGCAAAATCAGAAATAATTTGAAATATTTTTACTATTTAAAATAACTGCTTTCTATTTGAATATATTTTAAATGAAATTTATTCCTGTGATCAAAGCTGAATTTTCAGGATCATTACTCCAGTCTAGTGTCTTTCAGATCATTCTGATATGCTGATTAGCTGTTCAAGAAACATTTTTTATTATTATTATCAATATTTAAAACAACTGAGTAATTTTTTTCAGGATTCTTTGATGAATAGAAAGATCCAAAGATCAGCATTGGAAATAAAAACTTTTGTTACATTATACACTATACCAATAGAAATTTTTATTTTCTATTTCAGATAAATGCTTCTGAACTTTCTATTCATCAAAGAAACATGAAACAATTCTACTCAGCTGTTTCAACATTATAATAATAATAATGAATGTTTTTGAGCAGCAAATCAGAATATTAGAATGATTTCTGGATCATGTGATGAGTAATGATGCTAAAAATTCAGCTTTGAAATCACATGAGTAAATTACATTGTAAAGTATATTCAAACAGAAAATAGTTATTTTAAATAGTAAAAACATATCAACGTTTTACTGTTTTTGCTGTACTTTCAGTCAAATAAATGCAGGCTTGGTGATCAGAATAGACTGCTTTAAAAACATTAAAAATCTTACTGTTCAAAAACTTTTGACTGGTAGTGTATATGTGAATTTATTAAAAAGTATGATGTCTAAAAACTCACATCATCTCTAGTTGTCTGTCTATCCATGTCTTTGTTGTCTGTGCTGAATGTCTGGAGTCTCATTTTCTCCATGATAACATCCAGTTTGGATGATATGGTAACCACAGCATTTTCAAGCTGTGCAACTTTTTGAACCAGCCTTGAATGAAAAGTCAAAATAACAATATATATAATATAAATAAACATATCAAGTCAGAAATACACTACAACATCAGCCTGAAATGTATCTACATCTAAAGCCTAAATGTTGCTAAACGTAAAAAAAAAAAAAAAAAAAAAAAAAAAGCCTAAATGTTGCTAAATGTAAAAAAAAACAAAAACAAAGCTAAATAGAAACAAATAATAAACACCACCACAACTGTTTCAGAGGAACTACATTGCTTGGTGGAAGAAAAATGGTTTTATTAATATTACAATTTATTTGCTCTGTTTTATTTTATACCATTTTATAAAAGCAATAAGCCCTGTAAAGCCGTGCTTTACAGTGAATTTATAACAGCGAAGGGGGTTTTAGCTTTTATAGCTGTTCGCTTTCTGCCTAACAACAATCCTTAGCTGTTATAAATTCACTGTAAATCATGGCTTCTTGAGGCTTATTGCTTTAATAATAAATACTGTAACAGTATATAAGTAATACTAAAACAACACTGAGAAACTGACTGTGAGCACAAACCTCTGAAAGACCTCTGGATGAACTGTCTTTTCTCTGTGGTCCTCTGCTGATTCAACACTGTTTTCAAGATTACGAAGCTCTTCATTAAGTGCGTCCTAAGAGAAGATTAGAAAATGAATATTAAAAATCTTAACTCCATATTAGATTATTGTCACCATGATAAATGAACTTGCCAAACCAGGGCATGCGAGAAATAAATCAAACAGACCCTTTTTTCCTCCAGCTCTTGTTTCATTCTCTCCTGCTCCTGCTTGTCCAAAGTCTGGTTCCCATCTTGGTCAAATCTGGAGAAAGTGGCTGAGATCTCATGGTCAGCATGACCCATCCTGAAATTCGAGACACACAACCAGAATACATAAATTCTTCCACGTCGCTACTATACATGAACATGTTAGTGTTTCACCTGAGACTCACTCTTTCAAAGCATCCCTGAAATCTTTAAACTGCAGCTCACTTGAACCTGAATCCAGGGCTTTCTGAACATCAGAGATCTTTTCCTTTTTAAGTTTCAGCTTCATGAAGGTTTTCTCATAACTCTGAAATTAAAGCATAATTTTCCACACGCAAATCACAAAAGTGTTGGTTTTTGTGGTGGTTACACAGCTTTCGAAACATAAATGTAATATATTTGTGATGTGTCTACCTGTTTGATAAGATCTGAAATATGGAACTCATCTTTCTGAGAAGCAAGTTCTGACTTCACCTCAGAGTATGTGTCATTGATGATGGCCAAAAACATGTTCTGTTAAATTCAATTCATCAGGTTAATTGATAAATAGGCACTTATGATTTAGAACAAACAATTATTTAATCTCATGCATCTGAAGAACTTACCAGTAACACAAAGAAGACAAAGAACACGTAGGAGAAAAAGTATATTGGTCCAAGGACTCTGTTCGCTCTGTCAATGGCATCATAATCGAAATCTCCAAGGATGATTCGAAATTGTGTGAAACTGCAGAGAGGAGAAATAATAGAATTAACATTAATTTTCCTAATGCATCTGACTGACCCAGTAAACACACAAAAATAATAAAAACACCCTTACATGCACTTGTTAAATGTGCTGAATGTTTCAACTTCCATTCCAAAGAGCAGGTAACCCAGTTGAGCATAAGCAAAGAACACAATGAAGAACATAATGGCGAATCCGAAGATGTCTAATGCACAGCGAGCCAGTGTGGACGTAAGCTGGGTCATCGTCTTATTGAAACTGATGTACTTGAAGATCTGCAAAGATTGAAGCCATCATAATATCAAAATGAGTCACTCTATACATTTAAGACTTCACCTTACAGTTTATATTTTGTAAAATATTACCTTAATCCAAGCAAAAAACAAATTGACTGCATTCATGTTGTTGTATTGGGTTTGCCAAAATGCTAGAAACTCAAAATCCGCATAGATGTCAGGTTTTTCTAGAAGGTTTCCGAGTAACTTATCCACTTTGATGGTCCGAAATGCACTGAAGACTATTGCCACCACAGCAAGCTGTTAAAAAAAGCACAGAGTTACTAGAGTCTGCTCTTGTTTACCAAATTATATGATGATTTGTTGATTATGACTAGAATGTTTGATACTGATATGATCTGTTTTTCTCCTACCAGTATCACCACTATATCTAGAATGTTCCAGATGCTGCTGAAATGGGAGAGTTTGTGGATTTGGAATTCTAGAATCTCCTCCACAATGTAGTAGAGAATGAAGACACAGAAGACGATCTCACAGCCAACGATGAAGTAATCCCACGTGGTGACGTAACGAATTAGCTTTACTGTACGGATCTGGTAGGATGGAATTGCTCCACCAGTAGCTGGAAATTCAACCACTAATCTGAAGGAAGAAGAAAACATTTTTTTATTGTTTTACGTAAAAAGAAAATGCAATAAAATTATAAATTACATCAGATTACTATTTTATATATATATTTTTAATAATTTTTATTTTATTATAATTTTTTTTATTTTATATTTATTGGTTTATTTAAAATATATAAATATATATAAATAATCCTAGGTATTTAGAAATAAAATATTTTTGGTCTGCCTTGTACACTGAAAAGGACATTTTATTATTATTATTAATTTAGGGCTGGGTAAAAAATATAGATTTCTCGATTTTAATCGATTCTTAAATCTCAAGAATCGATTAATCTAGCCTGTTTTCATAACATATGGGGTTGTAGTGAGCATCCCATCCAATAAATCGCAATTAGCTAAGTGGTTTGTTACTTTTGATATGAAAGAAAGTCTCAGATTTCAAATTCTGTTCATTTTATTACAATATTCAAACAATGAATGCCGTTTGGCGCTCTTTAATGTGGACTGACAGATCGCTGTAGCGCCTCACTTCAAGTCAAAAACTGCTTCAAGTTCAGGTGAACTGATTGTCTCCTCTGCTTTAATGCCAGTTTCAGCACGAAAATATGAGTGAACATCCGAAGGTATGTTGAAAGAAAGAGAACAACTTACCGAAATCCGTATCCTGTCTCATGTAATCGCTCAGTCTGCGTTTTAACCGCGCGACGACGTCAATATAACAGTTTGTGTGCTAACAGTGTCACGTAACGTCACATTTACCTCAGAAAAAAAACATATTCGATTACCATAAACTCGTTATTCACCTAGAAAAATAAACCCTAGATATGAGCATCTTGCTAAATATATGCACCATATAGCATATTCATTATCATTTTTTATTGTTCTTCAGTGTTTTATGTTTGAAAAAAATCCGTCAAGTTTCTATGACAGCCACCATTTAAATGTTTATATTTCAAAAAACGAATAGGAGTATACAGTTAATAAATACAATTATGTAATTGTAACTTTATTATTATTATAAAAACTTCATTGAGCGTAATTTAAGCGTTTGTATACATGTAAGTTAATTCCAATCTTTAATATTATAGAAATGTAGAAGCCTACCAACTGACTGTCGTGTGTATCTTACAGCATTAGTTGAGAGATTTTTATTTACTTGAGAACATTTGGCATGTACTGTCCCTGATATATATCCGAAATAATCGATAATGTGAAACTGAATCGAATCGAATTGTGAAATTTGAGTCAAAACCCAGCCCTAATTAATATTATTGATTAACCTAGCAAACCAGAGCAAATATTTAATTTTGGACATGCAGAACATGTAAATAAATGCTTCTGTGATGTTGATTTGGGTCTAGAACCTTATAACGCAGAAGAGATTGATGTTGCCATTGTATGCAGTGAAGTCAATGAAAAGAGCCCGAGTTCCACGATCGAGCCACAGGTTGTTATTGAGGTCCGCCAGGATAGCAGCGCTCTCCTCTTTGGTCTTTGCCAGGTCTTGATAATATCCTGCTCCGCTGTATGTGGTCAGTAACCCCCAGTGATTTGAACCTTTGATCTCTTTTTCTGAGTGGTACTGCCAGCTGAGGAATAATGAGACTTTATTTAATGAATAAATACATTTCAACCCCTGAAGAGAGAAATATGACTGCTGCTAATCATAAATGTCACTCACGCTGTTCCGTTGATCAGTCCAAACGCGCTGTCATCCTCCTTCTTGTCACTGTACACATCGAAACACTCCATGATCTCCTGCTGGAAGTCTTTGTGCACCTTGCAGGAGTTGTTCTTTACCTTGAGCTGTCGAACGCGAGGGACTCCTAATAACATGTTCTCGTAGTAAATGAAGGACTGATTTCCATTTGGAAGAGGCTCATCATTGTACCACTTTGTCCAGTACAGGCTGTCAAGTAACGGGCCCTCCATGTACTGCAAAGATTAGAGATAAAAATGATAGTCAGAGGGACTGTGATGTTGTTTTGGATCTGTCCCGTGCATAGAAATACATTTATATATATAAATATTACATGAATTACATAATATACTAATATTATACTTACTATATTATTATATAAACACATGTTAAAATTAGACTACTAAATTACAATCAGAAATGCAACTACCTGAATTATTTTTTGTTATATTTTATTTCACATAACACATTTTTTTTTCATTTTTTTATCATTCATTTAATTTCTGTTCAGTTAACTATAATAACCATAAATATTAGCCAATATGTCCAGGCAAAGAGAAACATTTATTGTTACATTTATTTGATTTTAGTAAGTTATGTTTTATGTTTTTTAATACTAAATAACCATACTTTAAACTACATAAATATTATGTAAACAATATAAATTGAAAACATTAAAACACTAATATAAATATTACATTAATTACTTACAATTACTAATATTATACATATTACTATATATTATTATGTATTATACATGCACATATATTAAAATTTGACTAATAAGTCAGAAATGCAACTAGCTATATTTATTTCACATAATAAATAAGGTATTTTTTAATGGTTTTAATTTCTGTTTCATTTTTAGTTAACCATAATAATCATAATATTAGCTAATATGTCCAGGCAAAGACTTTTTCATATTTGATAAGATATGATTTGATAGACTATATTTGATATTTGAAAAGGTGTGATTTCATATGATTATGTTTTATGTTTTTAACCCCTTAAAACCACATAAATATTATGTAAACAATATAAAACAATAAATTAAATACATTAAAACACTAATATAAATATAATTATTGTATATTATTATTTTTTAAAGTTTTCATTTTTATATTTTCCATTTTTTTGTGCATTTTTATCATTTTAATTAGCTTTTAGGGTATATACATACATATTTCTGTTTTAGTTTTTAGTTACAATAATTAAAATAACCATAAATATTAGCCAATACGTTCAGGCAAAGACCGATGTATTATTAAATTTATTTTATACTTAAAGTATGTATATGATTATTTTTTTTTAATACTAAATAAACATACTTAAAACTACATAAATATTATGTAAACAATATAAAACAACAAATTTAAAACATTAAAACACTAATATAAATATTACCTGAATTACATAAAATTAGTTTGATACTCAAAATATGTATATTTAAAACATGAAATGAAAAAATGAAAAAATGCATCAACAATATTATCAACATCCGAAATGTGGAATTTGTGTTGGAAGAAATTGTCCTTTAAAAAATTGTCAGGAAAAGACAAACATTTATTATTAAAATGTAATACTTATATAGATAAATATACTTTAAAATTCACATCTGAAAAGCAGTTAAACTTACTGTCCAGACATCATTCATGGTGCTAATGGAGGAAAAGCTGATTCCACTTGCACCTGGTAAATTCACGAAGAGATCTGTCATAGCTTTGGTGTAATAGTAGGTGGCGCTGCTGGTCATGCCATAGGTCACTGCATGAGAACAGGATTATAATCAGTAAACAATCGCATCACTTATTGAACTTTGCACAGACGTGCTACACCATTCACTGTCACACAGATAAAGGACATCAATTCATTCAAGTTTCATCCATTAGCAGTGCTCACGTCATGAAAGCTGCAGAGGGTTATTTGTTTGAGCACACAAATAGCCCCCTTGAACAATGTGACTCCAGCACAGACAAAGCCGCAATTGCCTGACCTGAGCTCTTATCAGCAGGGTCCCGCTTGTGTTCCTTTCAGGCCTAATTTTCCCCTGAACAATGCAGTGTTTTAACACAGGGGAGCAGAGGACATTTTATAACAACCACTTAGACTGATATACATCTCAGATCATAATAGAGCACAGTATAATGAAAAGCCATGGGATTACATGCAGTACAATCAAAAAGACAAAAGAGCAAGATAATAACACTTTTAACAGTTTTACATTTATAAATACTAATGTTTTTAATGGAAATAAGAGATCTGACCTTAATATTCACAGTTTTATATTTATCCATTATCAATTAATCCATAAAGTGGTTTCAAACTCCAAACAGCCGTTCGTGCAACAGGTCCCCATTTATTTACATCATTCAGACAGGGAGATTAGTTCTATAAATACATAATACAATCAACATAATACTTACACAAGCACAAATCCACTAGGAAAACAATATAGATGAGCAGTTCTTTGAGATTTGCTTTGACATTGAGCTCGGGATTTTCCTTTGTGTCCTTTCTTAGCGCAGTTCCCCACAGTCCTACCAAACCAAAACACAAAACAAAAGCGCTTTTATAATATATTTATTTATTGATCATTAACCTGAAAAAATAATGTAGAAGTGTATTTAAATGTTCAAATATTACAACTTAACATACAAAATATTTCACTTTATTTATTTCAAATTATTAATACAATATTAGGAACACTTGTAATTTGTGTTGGAAAAAAAATAACATTGAAATAATGAAATGTAGTAACGTAATATTGTAATATGAAATAACAACAACAATAATAAAATATTTGTAAATAACAAGTAAATCCAGAAACATATAATGGAAAACAGCTAAATGCATGGTTCACCCTTACCTTTGACAGCTCTCAAAAGAAAGGAGCAACATCCAGACGACTTCTGTTCTGTAGGGTTGGTTCGCACTTTATCCTCAGCCAGATAGGGGTTAGGCATAGTCAGTTGGTTCATGTTCTCCAAAGAGCTGTGGAACATAGGTTGAGGGTTGTAGACGGTGCTGATGGGGCGTCTGATGGGTGCAGGAGAGCCATTGTAGGCCTGATTCACCCAGCCTCCTTTCCCAAAGTTTTCCATCTCGCACGCCACTGTGCTGCCGAGCTGATTCTCTGCGTGGCTATTGAGGTGGTGCATTGTGGTCAGTGGAGAGGTGGACTTAACAGGAATTGCGCTAGTGCGGCTTTTGGTTTGATGAGAAACTCCACCTGTATTTATATCTTTTCCGTTGAATCCTCTAGAATAGAGCTGAGCGGTGCTTCTGTGGAAGGAGGGGCTCGTCTTTTGTTCACGGATCCATTAAAAACACAATCCTGCCATTAAGGAAACTGAGACACAAGCTAGAGATTCTGGAATATCGTTATAGACAATACAGAGCAAATCTGAATTTGCGTCACGTTGTTATAGACGTGCTGAAACAGAGAACATGAATACTTTCATAATAAGGATGCACAGAAATGGTAATTATTACCAGAATTAAATTATTAGCTGTTATTTGTCATTGTGCTAGATGGAAAACAAATGATTTAAATACTACCTGAAAATATTTACTTTGCATTTAGACAGCAGTGGCTGTTTACTATGGAAAACAGGTTATGGCACTGAAAACATAAAAAATATATATATATATATATGAATAGTTTTTTCCTCAAAACTTCATGATACAAACTTGCATTTGTGCTTTTTTCTCAAAATTCTGACATAAACTCACAATTGCGAGAAATAAAGTCAGAATTGCGAGATTAAAAAACGCAATACTGACCTTCAATACTGAAGTTTTTTCTCGCAAATGTGAGTTTGTATCTCGCAATTCTGACTTTTTCACACAATTCTGATTATTTTTCTCTGAAATGTGAGATATAAACTCATAATTGTGAGTTATGAAGTCAAATATTGAACGGACAATGTTCCGACTGTTCTCAAAATTGCGAGTTTGTATCTCACAATTCTGACTTAGGCCTAATAACTATAGCAGTTGCATGTTAAAAGTCAGAATTGTGAAACACAAATTTGCAATTTATTTCTCATAGAGTGTTTTCATGATGTGTCATCAGTCGGCCATATTGGCGCCACTGAACCGAACGAAACTTGTATATTTTGCTGATTATTGCTGCTGAAAATGGTCAGTTATTGTCGTGTTTTGGGCTGTACTAATCGGTCGGACCGGAAAAAACATTTACAGTACTATAGACTGACAAAAGTTATAACAAATCAAGGAGAAGAGTGTAAAAAACTGTCTGAGGAACAAAAGGTTGTTTGTTGTTGACCAAACTGAACCAGGATTTCGAGGGCAATAATCTTGAAAACATTCGTGGTCATTTCTGGTCAGGTAGGTGAAATATTAGTCTTATATCTTAATTAATACTGCCATACGTATCTTTACCACCTGTTAACTTTAGTTTGTCAAAATATTGCACCCCTTCCTGCTTACCAATACAGTTTTATATGTTTACATACAGTCCACAAGACCAAAAAATAGCTGAAATTATTAAAATAACCCCCTTCAAAAGTTTGGGAACCCTTGGTTCTTAATGCTGTGTGTGATTACCTGGATGATATACGACTGTTTTTTTTTTTTTTTTGTTTAGTGATAGTTGTTCTTGAGTTGTTTGTTCTGAACAGTTAAACTGAGCACTGTTCTTCAGAAAAATTACTGCAGATTCTTCAGTTTTCCAGCATCTTTTGCATGTTTGAACCCTTTTCAGCAGTGACTGTATGATTTGAGATCCATCTTTTCACACTAAGGACAACTAAGGGGCTCAAACACAACTATTTAAAAAAGGTTCAAACATTCACTGATGCTCCAAAAGGAAACACGATGGATTAAGAGCCAGGGGGTGAAAACTTTTGAACAGGATGTCCAAATTTTTCTTATTTTGTTGAAATATCTTTTTTTTCATTTAGTACTGCCCTTCAGAAGCAACAAAAGATACTTACTTGTTTCTTGGAAGACAAGTACAATTTACCTTGATCTTCAAATTCAAAAAGTTTTCAAATACGCAAAAAAACCTGAAAAGAAAACTGAAGAATCTGCAGGACCTGAAAGATTTTTCTGAAGAACAGTGCTCAGTTTAAAACAAGGGACTCATGTCCACAACCATCACAAAACAAAAAAAGCAGTCCTAGATCAGCCAGGTAACCACACACAGTATTAAGAACCAAGGGTTCCCAAACTTTTGAAGGGGGTTTTTACTAACTAACAAAATAAAATATATACTAAATAAAAACCACAGGCATTTTGTATGATCTCTCTTATTTTGTTAAAATTATTAACATTTTCACAGATTCTGCAAGGGGTTCCCAAACTTTGGCATAAAACTGTATTTTACTTAGCATTGGAATATAAGAAATGTATAAGAATTTAAATAAAATGTCATTTTTAAAAAAAAAATATCTGCATAAAGACAAGGACAAGAACTATTATTTAAATGCGTTCATTGCAAGTAAGGGAGATCATATTTTATCCCAACTAAGCAGCATAGTTTATATATAAATATAAATATAAATATAAATATATAAATATAATATTTTACATATTTGTAAAAAAACATCCCTTAGCACCCCCCTGTGGCACCTCAGGAGTTTATAAATGGCAAGCAACCAGGAGACCTGTAGCCTATTCGGGCATCATGGGCTTGTTTCATCATTTAGATGTTAACATTTGTGACATTTAATATGATTGCACGATGAAGGATTTTTGTAGAAAATAAAATGAATAATGTCTTGACCTCAAGCGGCCTATATTAGAAACAAAGTGCAAGGAAGTGTCTTTGACTGAGATTAGTTGATAGTGATCATGACATGATGATTGGTCATAATGACAGCTGAAGCTAAACGGATTAAGATGGGTGTATCTAGCTTCATGTACACGCTTTCGGCCGAGCTCTGGTCGTTCACGCCTCATTAGCACTGAAAAGACACGTTATACACAGTCATTGGACAGCAAAGAGTTTAATCTCCTCTGTAAATTAGGAGTGGCTATGAGGACGGCCCTAGTCAAGTTTGAGCCACTCTGTCTGAAAATATACGTTTTCATTGTCTTCTCTACCATTGGTAATCTTAAACTCTGACTATGAGACCTTCTGTTGGTTTATAATATGAGCCCAAATAAAATGACTTGAATATTTGGTTATTTAAATAGGAATCCTCTTTAAACAATGCATGGGACACATATTCAACCGTGACGTCATTCAGTCCTTTAAACATTATTTATAGGCTACCTTCACTGATCTGACAGCAGAATCATTTGTTTGGTGCTGTCTTATCTTGGGACACAGAGCTCTTCACCGAAATGTGTTTATCTGTCCAGTGTACGAACCTGAGAGATTTGGGTGTGGAAATTTAATAGGGTGTAGGATATATCGAGTGTTTATACTATATACGAATAACAGTACAGTAATACTTCAGTAACACACTTCTCTCTCCATATTTACCCTTCAAAGGTTTTATTTTTATATTTTACAGTAGAATTTCATATTAAAATTACATGTTATGTTTTTTTTTAAAGAATGAAATGATTATTGTATCTTTTTAAAAAAATAAATGATTTTTTTTTAAATGAAGTACAAAAAAATGTAACTGATACAAAAGTCTTTGACTTGAGAGTTTATTTTGGTATTGGTTAACAGAACTATAAACAAATACTTTTTTAACATTTTAAATCCTGCTTAATCAGACAATGAACTACAGCTCAAAACACTTAAACTACTGTACAAAATGTATATTTATAAGACAAAAAATATAAGCCTTGTTTCTTATTCATTGAGTTCAGTACCAAAAAATAATAAATAAATAAATAAAAAAAGATCAACAATTCGGGATTTCATTTTGGCAAAATAAGATCTGTGTATTTCTTTTTTTTGTGTGTGTGTTTTTCAGCTTTCACTTAGCTGAACACACACTTACACAAAAATTTGATACAAAGCAATGAAAAATTCAAACATCTCACTTAAAGACTCATTGACAAAAGTCATCATTTACAATTGCTCAGAAAAACAACAATTATACTTTTTTTGCAACAATTAAAGCTACTCCTAGAATGAGTCAGACTCTATTAAAGCTAATCATTTGATTTCCAGAACCAAAAACATAAAATATTACACAGTAATACAAACATATTTACTGACTCCTGTATCTATGTTAAGAAAGATACAAGTGAACGCACCATTGCTTATCGGTCAGTGAGAGCTTAGAGGCTTTCGTAGTGGTAGGAGAAGGAGGAGTGCATACAGTCATTTTCCACAGGCGAGTTATAGCGCATAAAGCAAGAATAGGTCTCCGTCTGTAGGCCGTCAAACTGTAGATCAAGCCAGTCTTTCTGAGGAGCTGCGTGTCTGCTGGCATCAGTCAGGATTCGGTTGAGGGCCATAATGTAGCTTAGGGCCATCTGCAGCGTTTCATATTTGGAGAGCTTCTTATCCTGACCCCACTGTGGAACCACTTTGCGGAGGCGGTCGAATGCGGTGTTCAGACCCTGCATCCTCTTCCTCTCTCGAGCGTTGGCCGCCATCCTCCGCCGCATGGCGCTCTCAAACTTCTCTGGGTCTCTGGAGTCCGACTCCGACCCTGAATCCGCACAGCTCGGTCTGCGGGGCTTCATGACTCCTGGGTCAAAGGTCTTCACAAGTCTTGAATTCACAAGTCTACGAATTTCCTCAGGAGAAATGTTCTTCTTGTTGTCCGTCTAGTGAAGTAATCCAGATAGCGGTGCGGTCCTTGAGGCTTCTGCTCTGCCATAAGAATGGCTGATGCTTATATAGAGTATTAACAGGTGGCAGCAGGTGGAGCCCCACCCTTATTGCTCCATCCAAACATCCATTATTATTAATGAAACACACATATCCAACAGCAGGACTAGTGCACTCGAACTAGCTCCCCAGCCCAACCCCCATTAACTCAAACTTTAATGACATTCCAATTAACTTTGGCTGGTCTATCACTGAAACCATGCGTTACAAACATAGATAACTTACCATCTGGACAGGGCCACTGCATCCACCAGGGGTGGATGACAAGGACCATTACCTAATTAAAAGTGCATGCATCTTTAAGCAAACATGACATCTTTGCATCTCT
Source organism: Labeo calbasu (assembly GCA_019740295.1). Classification (NCBI taxonomy): domain Eukaryota; kingdom Metazoa; phylum Chordata; class Actinopteri; order Cypriniformes; family Cyprinidae; genus Labeo; species Labeo calbasu. The sequence goes on along the minus strand of JAHKKF010531730.1, from coordinate 1,495 downwards.
TCGACAAGAACATTGTTTGTAAGTAATTGCCTGTATGGAACCCATTTGATTTTGCCTTGTACATTTATTTTTATATGTTATGAAGCCTTTAACCTTTTAATAAAATCATAAATATGAATTAATATTGTAATATTTTACCTATGTATACAATGCTCTGTATGTTAGTTGGATTTAATAGTAATATTATGATAGACAGATAGATAGATAGATAGATAGATAGATAGATAGATAGATAGATAGATAGATAGATAGATAGATAGTAATTTAATTTTTATTACATTCCATTATATTAAATTAATGTAAGTATATTTTTCATACTATAAATATATCATTTGTGTTAGATGTATTAAATACTAACATTAATGGTCATATTAAATTAACATTTATTTTTATGCATTTAGCAAAAGCATAATATTATATTGTGTAAATGGAATATTTAATTTAATATTAAATTATAATACAAATAAATTAAAACTAAAGATTTAAATTAATATAATAAAAAGGTATTATAATATATATAATAGTGCTGTCAAATTAAGATTAATCACATCCAAAATAAAAGTTTGTTTACATAATATATTTATGAAATAAATTATATTATAAATATGTACACACACACACACACACACACATATATATATATGTATATATGTATATGTAGATATATGTATGTGTGTGTATTTATATGTACATTGTACATTTACATGTATTTATACAAATATATTTTGTAAACACACACTTTATTTTGGACGTGATTAATCATGATTAATCTATATGACATCACTTATATATAAATGTTTGGTAACACTTTACAATAAGGCGTCATTTGTTAACATAAGTTAATGTATTAACTAACATTAATGAACAATAAGCAAAACATTTATTACAGTATTTATTAATCTTTGTTAACATTAGTTGAAAATACAGTCATTCATTGTTCTTGTTAGTTCACAGTGCATTAACTAATGTTAACAAACACAACTTGTGATTTTTGTAATGCATTAGTAAATGCTGAAATGAACATTAACCAAGATTATTAAATGCTGTAGAAATATTGTTCATTCTTAGTTCATGTTAATTAAGGTAGTTAACTAATAAACCTTATTGTAAAATGTTACCAAAATATATATATAATAGTGCTGTCAAATTGACTAATCACGATTAATCGCAACCAAATATACACAGTACACATATGTAAACACAAACTTTTATTCTGGACGTGATTAATCGTGATTAATCGACTTGACAGCACTACTATATAAACATTTATATATAAACCTAAAAATGAGGTTTCTAGTAGACCTGATTATAAACTACTGAAGTAAACTGATGACAACACCATATGAAAAACATTTCTAGGACAATAAATAATTGATTTAAGTGTCTCAGTGGGACTGAGACAGACAGAAGTCTTCGACAAGCTGTCCATCTCAATCTGTTCAATGCAAATCAGCTAAAACGGGTAGATTTAGTCACAGTTTCACCCAGAAGCCTG
>JAHKKF010531728.1:2104-13365 GCA_019740295.1 Labeo calbasu | reverse complement strand
TTTTAATTCTTTAAAAAATATACATTAATGATAAGGAAGCATTCATCCTGTCAGCATCACATTGTCCCGGCATCATTTCCAGTTGGGAAACGGGGAGATCTTCACGGTCAGGGGTCGAAAGAAGGAGACATGATGAAACTCAGTCCTTTCCCCTGCTGTGCTGACCTTCCCTGACCTCCCTTTGCAAACTCCCCGGGTCAAAGAGCCCAACCCCAGGGATGCGAGTTTGTCTCTGTGTGTGTATGTGTGTGAGTGTTTCAGCTGCGTTATTGAATTCTCTCATTTCCGTCGCTAATCAGGCTCAGAATCCGTTGACGAACACCACTGAGACACTGGAACAGCAGTTCGTCTGTTGTCTCTCTGATGTCATGCTTAGATTAAGGGGTCGGGGGTGCAGCACAGGGGTGTGCGCGTGCGTCTGTGTGTGTTCAGAGGAAAGGGGTTGAAGCAGGATATTGCTTTAGAGTGATAACACAACCTCAACGGATGACACTGAGAAATGTGTTTGTCAGGAATTGACAAAGCTTATCGTTGTGCTGAATCTTTACCTATTGAAGAACTTGGAAACCTCAAAAATGAATTTTATTATACACTACCATTCAAAAATTGAGAGTAAAGACATTTAAAATGTTTCAAAAGATTCTATTTCATTCTTGACAAAACTTCCACAAAAATACGTTCTTCCAAAAAAAAAAAAAAAAAAAAAAAAAAAACTTCCAAAAAAAACGTTTCTTGAGCAGCAAATCAGCATATTAGAATGGTTTCTGAAGAATCATGTGACACTTAAGATTGGAGTAAATTCAGTTTTGCCATCACATGAATAAATTATATTTTAGAATATATTTAAAAAATAAAAGTTATTTTAAATTGGAATAATATTTCACAATATTACTGTTTTTACTGTATTTCTGATCAAATAAATGCCGGTTTGGCAAGCGTATGGTGACTTCTTTTAAAAAAAATTACAAAATTATCAGACTAAACTTTACTTTGACCCTTTTTCCCACCATTGCATATAAATAAAACACGTCAAGTGTTCCAAGTCAGTTTCTTTATTTTTCTCATGCATGTCTAACAATAAACAGCACTGGCTCTATCAAGTGTAGGCATCACTGTGAATGCAATGCATTGATTTAAAAGTTACAAGTCGCTGCACTGGGGATTTAAATTATACAGTGTAAATAAAAATATATCTCTGTTTTGCATCTGGTCTGCGGTTAAATCCGTGCACGGTTACTAAAGTAAATCGTGAGAACAGGATATGATAATGCATCTCAGACTGGAACCAGTATGAAACTTTTAGGTTTTAAGATGCACTGGAGATGCATTCAGTTTTTATGACTTGGTTCTCTGGAATATTTTTGTATAATGACCACTAAATATCATTCTAGGTGTATATATGTATGTATGTATGTATGTGTGTGTATATATATATATATATATATATATATATATATAATGTTTTTTTTTTTTTTTTTTACTTTGTAAGCTATATTAGCTATAATAGAAAAACTTTTTTTTAAGAACTCTTGGAATCACTAATGCAGTCAAATTGTGCAATTATAGCAGCATTAGACACTAGAATTCCAAAACACATTTCCTGTTGCTCTAGTGAACATTATATATCAGGTCAAAGGTTAAAAATGAAAAATGAAAGTTTCCATGAAAACCTCGCCCTGAAGAAATTCCTGATATGCTTTGTTTGTTTTCATTTCAGGGTCAGAAAACGGAAGCAGAGAAGTTCTTTCTCAAGGCGATCGAACTCGATCCTACTAAAGGAAACTGCTATATGCATTATGGTTGGTAAAACTTTATTTTATTTCTTCTAAACATGCACCCATGCTGAAATGACATTAGCCAGTCATCCAGTAATGCGGCAATAATGAGGTATATGAGTCCGCACTCGGCATCTAGCTTTGCTGACGTAGTGAAATACTTTGCAGCGCCTTGTGTGGTTCTCCTCAACTCCTTATTGGAAATAATTGTTCGTATTTAGCTCTTTAGCTGATGTTGCTCTTTTAATTGAGGTTACGTTTGTAGGCTCTTTCGTAGCAAGATAGATGGTGCCGTGCAGGAAGTCATTGTTTCGTTGTTATCTGAAGCGTCCCTGGTATACAGATGTTATTCCAGTGAGACGAAACCACCCACGCCTCAGCGAGCAGAGAGAGATAACGAGGCCTTATTTCTCTGAGGAAAAAGCATACGAGTTTTCATGTGTGTCTGCATGAATGTGATTTAGTCAAATTATAGCCTGCAGCCATTTTCTCCAACTGAGACTCAGATTATTGGATCTCAGTTTACTTCCTAGGGAATTTTTTTTGAACCTCCCTACTGTATTTTTGCTTAGTTTCAGCACCTTTTCTAGGGCCCTATGATTTCCACGATGCAGAAAATGCAGAATCCAGTCATAAAATTTTTATTTACCGTGTAATGCGTAATGTCTCAGAAGTTGCCAAATTTTGGACGAATAAATCAAAAGTCAGTAATGCAATGTGGACTAGTTTACCATTTCTTTTGAGAAAAACTGTCGCCATATCATAAACAAACAGAAACTTAAAGGTCTTCACATCAACCTGTCAAAATAAAAGTTCCGTTAAGCTTGAAGAAACTGTGACAGAAATATGACTTAATAGTACTCCTACTATGTTAAAATTATTATGAAAACAGTCGTTTTTAAGGACTGTTTAGTAGAAAAATTATTTACCAGAATTTATTTACCAGAAAAATCTAAATGCACAACAATATTTCTGGGTGAAAAATATAAATAAATCAAATAATAATATATTTCTAATTTTAATAAAACATTTACAATGGAATCCAGACAGTTATAGGTAAACACAGATTTTGGTCAAAGTAAAACTGAATTTGAGAGGGATTTTTTTTTAACATTTTTCATAGGGCCTTAAAAGATTTTGTTTAATAAATTGCTGTTAAATTGTGTACGTTTCATGATTTCAATTAATTAGACATGCTTTTGAGTAATAAAACAAAGTCTAGAGAGAAAAAACGGGTAACCCTAACCCTAACCCTAACCCTAAATCTATAAAAATAAAAACAGGAAAAAATGGAATTTGGAAAAAAAATAAATTTATTTACCACAAAAATGTAAATACACAACACAGTATTTCTGGGGAAATAAAGAGAAATAAATCAAATAATAATATATTACTTTTTTTATACGGTCAATCAATCAATTAATACATTTTATTAGAATGGAATCCAGAGAATCATTGGAAGCATTGATTTTGTTTAAAATAAAACTGAATTTGAGGAGGGAAAAAAAAACGTATTTCATAGGGCCTTAATTTTTTGTTAAACTTTTAATAAATTGCTGTTAAATTGTGTACGTTTCATGATTTCAATTAATTAGGCATGCTTTTTGATTAATAAAACAAAGTCTAGAGAAATTAAAATGAAAAAAAAAAAATCTGAAAAATTAAAATGGAAAAAATGGAATTTAGAAGAAATCAAAACTAATTTGGGAAACAAATTATTCGTTTAGCAGATAAAATATTTACCAGAATTTATTGTAAGTACACAACACAGTATTTCTGAGGGGAAAAAAGAGAAATGAATCAAATAATAATATATTACTTAATACAGTCAATCAATTAATTCATTTAATTTAATGAAACCATTAAAATGGAATCCCACCAATTATTGGAAAGCACAGATTTTGGTTAAAATTAAACCGAATTTGAAGGAAAAAAAATAAATAGTATTTCATAAATGTTATTTTTTGTTAAACTTTTAATAAATCACTGTTAAACTGTGTAAGTTTCATGCTTAATTAGACATGCTTTTTGATTAATAAAACAGTCTAGAGAAATTAAAATGGAAAAAAAATCTAATTTCAAAAAAGGGGAATTTGGAAAACAATGAATTTTGGAAAAAATAAAATTCATAGGACCCTCCTGTTCTCAAATTATTACATTTTGTGCATCACATCCTTATTTTCAGTGTTAATTTTACAGTTTGTAACTCAGTTTTTTAATAACTTTGATTCATTTTTTGTCAGTTTTGCTATGACTAAAATGGAAATTTTGATAAAAATGAAATTTTAGTTGATATGAAAAATAATTATAAAAAACTTAACAGACAATTTTGAAACATTTAAAAAAAATTCTAACTGCATAAATAATACTATACAGTGTGCATTTAATCAACAATATTTTAAAAAAATATACAGTAAAGTTTACAATTTAATGATTTTTTCCTCTCAACATATGTCTTCCGTGTATCATTTTTCCTCAGATCTTGTATTTTCATAGTTGACCTGTCCCTGGATGCTCCCATGTATGGATTTTGTCCAGATAAACACAGTATCACAGGCTAACCCCAACAATATGTTTTCCACTCGATCGCTGCCAAGGCATCTGCGTAATATAATTTAGTACGTGTCTGATCAGACATCTTTAGAGCATGTACTATCCAAAGGCCATAAGGATGATCTTGTATTTCCTTCTATTGTTCTCTAGTGCATAACCATTGACTGGAGAACGTGGCGTTTTCTTTGTGTTTTCCGCTTTGCATGATATGACGACCGCTGTCATTTGAAAGGAGCTGCTTCATGCCAGATTTTTGTCAAATTGGTGTAAAACCATTTGTGCCCTCCAAAAGTGGCAAAGTAAATGACAGTGTTGTAGGGATCTTCACTTTGTGTTGCATCGCTTCTTAGGTTTCTACTTTGGTCATTTCTGTTTGGGAAAATATGTTTGGTTTTGGCTCTGCAGCGTTTAGAAGTGTGGAGAGCCGCTTCACCAAATAGCAACAGGCTATTTATTCCACTTCAGTCTTGACCGATGCCTCTAGCAACGATACTGCAGAGGTTTCAGATCCCAGTCTTTCCACAGCCGTACGGGAGTAAGCATTTAATTTGTCACGGAAACATGCCTATCGGAGAAATCTCAATTGGACAAATGGTCTGTCAGATGGTTCGCGCGGCGTACAGCGCCCTTGCTATCTCATGTTTCACAGAATCATTGAGAGGGCAGACCAAACCATCCATCCCACAGCCAAAGGAAATATTTCACATTTGTCTTTCCGAGGGAGTAAAAGCAAATATAAAATGAAATTCCCCCCTCTTTTTTTTTCTTTCCTCAGGTCAGTTTTTGCTGGAGGAGTCGCGGCTTTTGGAGGCCGCTGAAATGGCAGAGAAAGCCGCCCAGTTGGACAGTGAAGAATTTGATGTGGTTTTCAGTGCAGCTCACATGCTCAGGTGAGGAGGACACGCTAAATCCGTACGGACAACATTTTTTCACTATGATTAAATACCCATATTCCTGGACAGAGCATGAATGTTTCTGTAGCACATAGCAGCCGTATTGGTCAGATGGTGGTTTGCAAACCAAAAATGTGTCCCTGGTCTGTTTTTACAGGGTTGCAGCAGACATTAAATATTAAATACTTTAAACGTTAAATACTTTATACATTAAAATACAAACACTTAAATTACATAGAGATAGAGACGAGAGGGAAACTTTTAGTTTTATAGCAGTATAATAAAATTGACTTCCAGTTCAATTCATGATTCAATTAAATTGAAGAATGTTTGTCTGAGGCTAAAACCTCTTTAAAATATTAAAATGTGGCTCTGTCAAGGCTTTACCATTTTTATATTTACTGTATAATAAAAAAAAAAAAAAAAAAAACACCATTTATATACCTTTTTTCATTCTGCTTTCTTAGATAGGGCCCTCTGAAATCCGTTTTATTTTTTCCCAAATTCTGTTTTAATTTTTCTGGATTTCGTTTTTTGCGTTTAAAGTTTTCTAGACTTAGTTTTAATGGTAAAATTAAAAAAACTTAATCAAAAAGCATGTCTTAATTAGTTTAAATCATGAAACGTACACAATTTAGCAGCATTTTATTAAAAGTTTAATGAAAAAATAATTTTTTAAGGCCATATGAAATGTTTTCCTTTTTTTTTTTTTCAAATTAAGATTTATTATGTTTTCCATTAAATTTCTAAATTTCAAATTATTGGTGTAATTCTTACATTTTATTAATCAAAAGCATATCTAATTAATTGACTTCATGAAGAATTAATTTATTATTATTTTATTTATTTATTTATTTTTATTTTTCAGAAATACTGTTGTGTATTTAAATTTTTCTGATAAATAAATTCTTGTAAATAAATTCTTCTGATATATATTCCTTAAAAATAATTAATTATTAATAATTTTATTTGTAGTAGTACAATCATTACATTAAGTAATTTATTTCTGTCATAGGTTCTTCAAGTTAAACCAAACTTATTTTGATGGGTTGCTGTGAAGACCTTTAAGTTTCTGTTTGTATATGATATGACGATTGTTTTTCTCAAAAGAACTACATTTGATTTATTCATCCAAAATTTGGCGAATTCCATGACATTCCGCGTTATAACGTAAATTCCATTTTTATGACTGGATTCTGCAATTCTGTCCACATTTTCTGCTATTTAAGTTCAATTAGCAATTCCACTTCCTTTCTTTTTCTTTTTTATCACTACTGTAATAAAAATTCAGTGGTAATCCAGAAATTCAAATTGATTTTAATAAAGATTTTATGTATATATATATATATATTTATATATATATACAATGAACAGTATTGGTACTGTGTTTTGTTGCCACCTTGATATGTCCAATGTAAAGTCTAGATCCAGAAGCCAACCCTGCTGCGCTATAGGATGTATTTCTGTCTTTCTCTTTTTCTTTTAGTCTCTTCTCCTACCCATTTGCATAGATGCTTTCTTGCACTGTACCGCAGGACATGTAATAGAAAGCCTGCATTAATCCCCTCGCCTCAAGGTTTCTGTTGAATACACTTCTCATAATTACTACATGGTGTTCACATGGTATATAGTTACACACTTCCTAAAAAGTATTCCAACCCTACAGCAGATTTTGCATGGTGCTTTATGCTACAAGAACACTCGATTGTTAATTGCAGTCTTAGGCCGTATCCCCTGCCTTCGTGCTAGCTTGCGGTCCGACTCATTTGAAGATCAGGTTCCTGCCGTGTTTGTCTTGGAAGAGCTTCCAGAAGGGTCTCGGATAGGGGGGTGAATTTGAGTGGGGTGGGGAAGCACGAGGCCTCAGATGTGCGGCGTTTTCTTACGGCTCTCAGGGGCCTGTCTGCACCGACAAGTTTGCTTCCTTACTATCAGTTTCCTTGCCCTCTTCAAACGAACGCTGGATATTCGAAACCACGGTCAAACTGTGTCGCTGCCACGCAAAGTAAAATGTCACATTTTGCTACTTCAGAACAAGTTCTCCCATATTTTTTGATTGTTCGTAATAAGAGATAATAGAGAAAATAGAGATAATTCATTGTATACTGCACTTTTTATAGTATGTTTAGTTGCAATATTTTTTTAAAGAATAGTTCAACCAAAAATTACAGTTTGCTAAAAATGTACTCACCCTCAGACCATCCAGGATGTAGAAGTATTTGTTTCAATTTATCACTTGGATCCTCTGCAGTGAGTGGGTGCCGTCAGAATGAGAGTTCAAAAAGCTGATAAAAATATCACAACAATCCACAAAACTCCAGTCCATCAAATTATGTCATGTTGAAATTGTCTGAATCAGGAGAGGAATATGCACAGACCAAGCACTGTTTATAAGTGAAAACAGTCCAAAACAGTTCTAAACAAATATATTGGTGGATTTAGATGTGAGAGGACAGCAGTGGATGGACTTTTTCCACTGGAGGACATGTTATTATGGATTATGGAGTTGTATTTGGCCAAAAGCTATGCTTTAAAGTTAAAACGTGATGGATTTGTGTCTTACAAGATGTTTCACAAGATGTTAATTGATGGACCAAAGTCGTGTGGATTAAATAAATAAAAAAGTCAAGAAATGCAAGATATAAACTCGGAATTGCAGGAAATGTAATCAGTTGCGAGATATAAACTAAAGAAAGGCAGAATTGTGAGATATAAACTAGGAATTGCTAGAAAAAAATCAGAATTGCAAGATGTATAAAATGTAGAATTTCAAGAAAAAAGTCAAGAATTGTGAGATAAAATTAAGAATTGCAAGAAAAAAAAGTCGTCAATTGCGAGATCAATTCAGAATTGTGAGAAAGTAAGAATTGAGAGATATAAACTCAAAAATGCAAGAAAAGTCAGTTGCGAGATATAAATTCGGGATTGCGAGAAAAAGTCAGAATTGTTATATATAAATTCAGAATTGCAAGAAAAAAAACTCATTAATTGCGAGATATAAACTCAGAATTGCAAAAAAAAAAAAAACTCATCACTTGCGAGAAATAAACTCCGAACTGCAAGAAAAAAAGTCAGAATTGTGATATATTCAGAATTGCGAGAAAGTCAGAATTGTGAGATATAAATTCAGAATTGCAAGAAAAAAGTTAGAATTGCAAGATATAAACTTGGAATTGTGAGAAAAAAATCTGAATTGCAAGATATATAAACTTGGAATTGCAAGGAAAAAGTCAAGAATTGCGAGAAACGAACTTGGAACTGCAAAAAAATCAAAAATTGTGAGATAACTCGGAATTGCAAGAAAAAAGTAATCAATTGTAAAACATAAATTCGGAATTGCGAGGAAGTCAGAACTGCGAGATATAAACTCAGAATTGCAAGAAAAGGTCAGAATTGTGAGATATGAATTCGGAATTGTGAGAAAAAAATTGGATGATGGATTTGGATTACTTATGGATTATTGTGATGTTTTTATCAGCTGTTTGAACTCATTCCGGCGGCACCCACTGACTGCAGAGGATCTATTGGTGAGCAAGTGATGTCTTGCTAAATTTCTCATCCACATCTTGGCCTAAGGCTGAATAAATAAAGCAAATTTTCATTTTTGGGTGAACAGTTCTTAAAAGCGGTGAATTTTAAATGCATCTTAGAGAGGGTTTTAGCATTCTGACAGTCTTAATAGTCCACAGTCTGCTAAAAGCCCCTCTTTTGCCTTCAAGTCTAAATTAATCCCCTTTAAACACCACTTTTGTAACAAATTCACCTCCTTCCACAATACAATTGCTGTCAGACTTCAGACAAATTGCCTCCTTTTATTAATCCATAGCTCTCCATTTATTTGTGAGCAATTTCTATAGCTTTGTAATACCATGGAAGCTCTCATGTAATGCAGTCTTACATGGTTACATCAGTGGGTCATGAATTATTTTATGCTTTTTCTCGGAAGGTTGGTGACCACTTTGGAATGAAATAATGAGTAGACTGTGGTGGGATGGAGGAAATGTTTGGTTGCCAAAAATTAAACATTTGGTTTATTGTATTTTGGAGGTTTATATCTGACTTGGGGAGGTCCAGTTGATGCTGTCTTTTAGATTTTCACCATATATTGCAGTTGCGGTCATGAAGACCAACCCAGTCCTAACACAGTTTTGACTCTGTGTTAAGGGTGGTCACTTTCCCACTGTTGATTATAACAGAATCCTTTATCCCTGCAGACAATTGTGGTCATGATCAAGCCCTGTTTTATTGTGTGCATGTGAATGTGAAAATTACTCATACTCATCGTTTAGGAGGAAAGGATTGTAAAACAGAATTGTGGAGGGTGAACAGGAACACATGGTTCTGGTTAAATGCTTAAGTCCACAGTTGAGAACCAGTCATCTCATAGAATTTTTTTTTTTTTGTAACTTTTTTTTTTCCTTAGCGTTTTCTTTTTTTTTTTTCCTTAGATTTTAAAGTTAACAGGTCATTTTTACCCATATATGTTCAGGAAAGGTCAGGCCAATAGGGACATTTCAGGATTTCAGAAGGAAGACAGATCATTTCATTTTAAGATGGATGTATCTAAATGAGGGGTTTTCACTTTTTTTGATGAAGACAGCTCTGTATTTTAAGAGTCATTGATACTGAATTAGAGATGGGGAGGCATGTTGTCCTTATGATGTCATTGAACTAAATTTATTACAGTAAATTTATTATTTTAATTATTTAAAATATTAATTAATTCATGTTTCAGAAATCTCAGCTTTGTTTTATTTATTTATTTATTTATTATTTTTTTTATTTTTTGCTGACCCTCAAACCAACTTGGCATCACTAGACTTTAGTTTGAAAATCACTGATCTAGATGAGCTGTTTTCTGTGAAAGCCCGTTTCTGTCACTGAATAAAAAAAATGTAATTGAGACTCTTTATCTCACAGTTCTGACCTTTTTTCTCACAACTGCAACTTCACATCTCACAGTTCTCACTTTTTTTCTCACAATTGCGGCTTTACATGTCAAAATTCTCACTTTTTTTTCCCAGAATTGGGTGATACAAACTCGCAATTCTGAAAAATAAAGTTAAAGCAATTCTGAGAAATAGCCACAATTATGATAAATAAAGTCAGAACTGCCAGATATAAACTCACAATTCAGATTTTTTTTTCTCGGAATTGCGTGTTTATAAGAGAAATCAGTCTTTTTTCCCTTAAGAAGATATAAACTCGGAATTGCAAAAAAAAGTCAGAATTATGAGATAAAACACTTGGAATTGCAAGAAAAAAAAAGTCAAAAATTGCTAGATAAAAACTTGGAATTGCAAGAAAAAAAGTCAAAATTGAGAGAAACAACTCAGAATTGCAAGAAAAAAAATCAAGAATTCCAAGAGAGTGACTTGGAATTGTAAGAAAAAAGTCAGAATTTGCAAGATGAAAAACTCGGAATTGCAAGAAAAAAGTCAAGAGTTCTAAGGTAGTAACTTGGAATTGCAAGAAAAAATTCAGAATTGCGAGTTATAAACAGAATTGCAAGATGAAAAACTCAGAATTCGAAGAAAATGACAGAATTGCGAGATGTAAACTTGGAATTGCAAGAAAAAAAAGTCAGAATTGCGAGATGAAAAACTCAGAATTGCAAGAAAAAAAGTCATGTAAACTCAGAATTGCAAGAAAACTGTGAATTGCAAGATAAAGACTCGGAATTGCAAGAAAAAAGTCAAGAATTCCAAGGTAGTAACTTGGAATTGCAAGAAAAAATTCAGAATTGCGAGTTATAAACAGAATTGCGAGATGAAAAACTCAGAATTCCAAGAAAAAAGACACAATTGCGAGATGTAAACTTGGAATTGCAAGAAAAAAGTCAAAATTGCAAGATGAAAAACTCAGAATTGCAAGAAAAAAGTAAAGAATTCCGAGATGATAACTCAGAATTCCAAGAAAAAAGTCAGAACTGCAAGATGTAAACTCGGAATTGCAAGAAAAAAGTCAAGAATTCCAAGGTAGTAACTTGGAATTGCAAGAAAAAATTCAGAATTGCGAGTTATAAACAGAATTGCGAGAT
>JAHKKF010531724.1:2280-17957 GCA_019740295.1 Labeo calbasu | reverse complement strand
AATAAAAGTATTAATTTCTTTCAAACCCCCAAACTTTTTAACAGTAGTTAAAAATGTATATGTAAGCATTTTGTATTTTTAGAAATGATTTACACACGCACAAGCATGTGTGTGTTGGGTGGAGGTTAATGTGGCCTCTTGATTTATTTGCTTGTTTTTAGGGACGTGTATTGAGTCGCTATGCTGTTAGTTCCAACATTCACTCACACACATACAACTGACAGCATGTGATAAATGTGTGTACGACTAACAGTCTCTGGTTCCACTTGTTTTGAGTGTTGCAACAAAACGACAGGTTAAAACAAGAGAATGAGGGGGAAGGATAGAGAGTCTACACACACACACACACACAGAGTCATGGCTGAAAGCACAGGTACATGATCTATTGTGACACAGTGTAATCAATACACGTAGCTGATTTATAGCAGGTAATTAGTCTGCACCTTTATCTACTCACACACACACTCTCACACCAACCTGAGCTGTGGCAGTCTGCTCTTTTGCCGTTTCCCGCTGCTTTCAACCGTTTGGCGTGATACGCTCAGTCAACATCCCCTACTGTCGTCTGACCTTCAGACTGAACACAACACACATTCATGCACACAGTCCCACGCACTCTTCTCACATGCGATCTCCTTTCCGCTCAACATTTTCCAATCTTGTTGAGTTAAAGAAGCATCTTTCTAAAACTGAAGTCTGTGTCCACTGTACGAGTGCAACGCAGATGCTGAATGCAAACCCCTCACGTTTCTGAGCCGGATCCTCAGCTGAATGAGACTGGCAGGAGAGAAAGACGCAACGGCGATTAGGATTACGACAGAAAGAGAGGTGGGCGGAGAAGAGTTTGCAGCTTGTTACCTCTTTTATTCTGTCCTGTTGAGGCGTGTGTGTGTGTGACGGCGTGCCCCTGAGGAAAGTTTAAGAAAGCTGCTGCATCCAAAAAGCCTTGTCTACACACACACAGACACACACAAACCCACCCGCATCAGTGCGCTAATTAGTAACGGAAGCTGGATGTACTGAATATCCAGAGCCTGAGCCAAACTCTTTAAACACACACACATCTTTACAGACATATATATATATATATATATATATATATAAATATACACATACCTTGTTTTCAATCTTCATCCTAAAACATTCTTTCAAAGGTATTCTGACACATTCACATGTCTACACACTCAATAAGCCACACGAACACTGAAACACACAGGTTGCAATCAGGGACCGGACCATCTTAATTGTCATTCCATAGACGAACTGGCCTAGTTTCAAACCCTACACACTGTACAGAACACACACTCTAAACACACTGCAGCAGCTTGTAAAATGAACAAACACATGCTCTTCATCTAAAGTAACGTCAGCACTTCTTTGGATATTTCAACAGACGTCTTTATCCAGATCCAGTTTCTACTCTTAAGTAATTTTCTCATAATTAGGGTTCTCAAAAACCTATTTTGAACATAAGAAAGTGTTTCATTTGGAGTGAATTCTAAGGCTTGCTCTTAAATAAATGTTCCATTTATTAGGACACGCCCCAGAGTTTGGATTAGTGGTACTTTTGCATTTGGACCCACCCTGATTTTGAATATTGGGTGACATCTTTTGAATTTAAAGGGATAGTTCACCCCAAAATGAAAATTCTGTCATTGATTACTCACCCTCATGTCATTCCAAACCTGTAAGATGTCCGTTCATCTTCAGAATACAAATTAAGATATTTTTGATGAAATCCGAGAGCTTTCTTACCCTGCACAGACAGCAATGCAGCGCAAGTTCAAAGACCAGAAAGGTAGTAAGGACATTGTTAAAATAGTCCATGTGACATCAGTGGTTCAACCGTAATGTTATGAAGCTACTAGAACACTTTTTGTGTGCAAAGAAAACAAAATAATGACTAATTCAACTAATTCGACTAATTTTCTGTGTTCAGTGCATGCTACCACACACAAGCACTGTAGTACACTGTAAAAAATGACAGTGAATTTAACGGTAAAAAACTGTAAAAATGCTACAGTAAAAACCTGTTCAAAAGTTTAACGGTAAGTTCCCCTACTATATACGGTGAGAAGCAGTATTGGAAGTTGCATGTAATTTTACGGTAGTAGACCATTTTTGGAAGTGAAAAAGAATGTAAAATTTACAGTGAATAACCGTAAATTGACATTCCCAGAATTCCCTGCGTTACATTTTTTTAAGTTTGTTTTTTTTGTTAAAATAACTGTTGAAATAACTTAGTTTTTTCTTATCACTGTGCACCTTCTACATATGTTAAGATATAAATGCGGCTTGTGATGTTCATCATGTGACTTTCTCAACCGCTTTTGGTGGTTATCAGAGTACTACAAAGGTACAAAACAGATTTCAGTACTTCAATAGGCTGGTATATTAACATTATATCAGTTAATAAAATTACGGTATTTTTTACAGTGTACTCTTGTAAACGTGTGTCAAAGACTGACATGGAAGAGAAGAAATTGTTGAATAAAGTCGTTATTTTTGTTTTCTTTTTGTGCAAAGTATTCCTGCAGCTTCATAAAATTCTGGTTGAACCACTGATGTCACACAGACTATTTTATCGACGTCCTTACTACCTTTATGGGCCTTGAACATGTCAGTTGTGTTACTGTCTATGCAGAGTCAGAAAGCCCTCAGGTTTGATAAAAAAAATATCTTAATTTGTGTTCTGAAGATGAACGAAGGTCTTACAGGTTTGAAACAACATAAAGGGTGAGTAATGAGACACAATTTTCATTTTTGGGTTAACTTACCCTTTAATATTTGATACCACGCATACACTGTATGCACAGCTAAAAGCAACTAACCCTAATCCTAATGCTAATGTAAGTACATGTTGTTAATTAACATTACTCAGTACTTAATAGTATAATTACACTGTAACAAAGACACCTTAAATAAAAAGTTTAATCTCAAAATAGCCAAACATTGTCTCATTTCTTAATTTTGGCAAACATAAATGGGTCTGTTACTATACTAAATTGTTGTGCATCAAATGTAAATGTGTGCTGTGAAGCCAAGTGAGCTGTCTTGCGAACAAAGTTCACAAAGAATAAGAAATGAGCTGAGTGAGATGTTACTCTTTCAACTCTGTGACCTCAAATTACCCTCAAAGAAACACAAGCGATCAAGCAAATACACACACAAACACGTCACCTCTCCATGGCCTCTGCCCTGCCCCCTTTACCCACTCCGTCTTATAGTCTGAATAGAAACATAACATTTTCAGAGAGAGATGGGGTATTACTGGGCAGGAAAAGTACTAATCCTCTGCCTTGCTTCCTTCCAGCCAATGATACCCAGAAGCAACTGGCAACAGCTGCTCAGAAAGATCCCAAATCACACACACACACACACACACACAGTGTGAGTGTATTAACATGAATATGCAAAGCCATTTATAACTCAAAATTTTAAACAAAAACAGATTCCCCTAAACATGTGACACACTGTTTAGTCTATCACACAGTATAAACGGCTAATAACTGAAAACAAAAATTTTTCACAGCCCGCTGTCCTCGTCTAGCATTATAACAGTGCTAAACAAAGCCGAGTATTTGATCACTTTCGGTTACAAACTGATCTGTGTGCGGTATAAGCTTTGTTACACTGTCATTAATGCATTATTAATGCTTTATAAACTATTCATAAGCATCCCGGGAGAGAAAGCAGCCGTCATAGAGGACTCCGTGTTCTGGAGGAGCCTAATATATAAGATGCTAAGCCAAAGCTTGAATGTAACCAAAATCCAGAGGAGATTGATGGATGGACTGCTGTTTGTGCAACACATCAAGCACCGGTTTGTTGTGGATGTGTGTGTGGGATGGTATGTGTTGGACCAGGAATATTGCCAAGGCAGAGGTTCATTCCATGGGTGGTAAAGGAGAAGTGTACATGTCTCTGTGTGTGTGTTTGTTGGACTTCTTACAGCACATAACTTCTGCCATCTGTTCATGACTGCCAGAAGTGGTATAGGGGAGCTGAGGGAAATCAGCAACACACACACTCAAGCGCACGTTGACTTGGCTAAGTGAGGACTTACCATAGTCTTCTATTGTTTTTATATAAAGCTAATTATAATTGTTAGAGACTAAGTCTAACTCTTAAAGAAAACATTTTAGAACAACCCAAAATTTGGGAATTCTTAACATATGAAAACTTAATAGATATAAAAAGAGTCTGATGAGAATGGTCAAGGAAAATGTGAAATAAGTGCTAGACTCTGACACACACATACACGCCAAGCCGTTTGTTTCACAACTTATGACTTTTATGTAAGTATCTAAGTAATGTCCTTCAGGGGAACTGATAATTACACTGAAGACACCTATCCTACAAGTTGACAGGCCAGCAAGTGTCTACGTGCTTCACACGCCTCTGCTTCTGTCTGGGTGTACGGGCGTGTGCTTTACCACGCAGGTATCTTGCATAAGGAAGTCTCTCCATGTGTGTGAACAGGTGGTTATAGACAGCATTCGGAGAATGTGTTTCTTTTCTCATTAATAACTCATCTGCTAACCTGCAGTGAGTTTCAAAGAGCATTAATGAGGTGAACAAACCCCAACTAATAACATCAGAATGAAAGAAAAACACAAATGTGCACAGGGTCTAAAAGAAGAGCAAAAATGTACAGATAATTTACTCACCCCCTTGTCATCCGAGATGTTCATGTCTTTCTTTCTTCAGTCGTTTATTGAGGAAAACATTTCAGGAATGTTCTCCATATAGTGGATTTCAATGGTGCCCCCAATTTTGAACGTCCAAAATGCAGTTTAAATGCAGCTTTAAAGAGCTATAAATGATCCCAGCTGAGAAAGAAAGGTCTTATCTAGCGAAACGATATGTCATTTTCTAAACAAATTGACAATTTATATACTTTTTAACCTCAAATGCTCATCTTGTCTCGTCTCTGCAATGCGTATGCGTAGTCTGTGTAATCCAGGTCAATACAGTTAGGGAATGTCGAAAACTCCTGTCTCGTTTTCTTCTTCAACGTCAAAATCGTCCTACATCGCTGTTTTAAACTTTTTTTGTAAAGGGCGTTTGATCATTTTACATGTTCACTTTGTAAACACTGGGTTGGTTCTTCTGCAGTGACGTAGGATGATTTTGAAGTTGGGGAAGAAAACAAGATGGGAGTTTTTTAACATTGACCGTACTGAAATGGAAAAAAACAGAGTTCACGCAGACTTAGACAAGATGAGCGTTTGAGGTTAAAAAGTATATAAATTGTTAATTTGTTTCAAAAACGACCGATCGTTTTCCTAGATGGAATCGTTTGGAGACATTTAAACTGCATTTTATCTGCATTTTTTGAAGTTCATACTTGCGGGCACCATTGAAGTCCACTATATGGAGAACATTCCTGAAATGTTTACCTCAAGGAACATAATTCCTTATCGACCGAAGAAAGAAAGACATGAACATCTTGGATGACAAGGGGGTGAGTAAATTATCTGTAAATTTTTATTCTGGAAGTGAACTTCTCCTTTAAGAAATGCCACTTTAAAGTGTTTACGCATCAAAACTTAAAGGGATAGTTCACCCAAAAATGAAAATTCTGTCATTAATTACTCACCCTAATGTCGTTCCAAACCTGTGAGACCTTTGTTTGTCTTCAAAACACAAATTAAGAGCTTTCTGACCCTGCTATGCAACCACTCTGTGAGTAATTAATGGCAGAATTTCCTTTTTGGGTGACCTGTCCCTTTAAGACTAAAGAATTAGGACTTGACATTCTGGCTTATAAAATGGAAAAATAGTTAAACTTTTGATTATCAATTCTAATTGAATAAGCCATTTTGTGGTACTTTACATCACATACGGCGTCATGCTGTGCTTAAAAGCACATCTTACTAACGTTAACTTCACTCTAATGTGCGGCCCCTCGTGGCTTATTGCTTTAATCTGTCTGTCTGAAATGATCAATTTAAACTTACTGTCACTGGATACACAGACCTAAAAAGATGAATAGGGGAATAGAAAGAAAGAGAGAGAAAAACAGGGGATTTGGTGGTTGGGATTAAAAGTGAAAAGAAGCTGGGTGGTGAAGTGTTTGCAGGTTCTTGTCTCATAACAATCCCTCTTTGTTTATCCCGCTGTGGTTTCTGCATTCTCTCCTTTGGACCATGTGTGAACATTAACTGTAATTCTCTCGCCGTCTCCTAATATTTACCTGCTATCAGTATGAGAAATCAGATCCAGCAGCAATCAGACGATCTCTCCCAACACACACTCACAGAGCGGAGAAATGGGCCAAGAAACATCAAGCTCCTTTCTATTTTCTAAGTGACTGTAACATGTTTAGAAGAGCCATCTAGAATCCAAAGCCAACAAAGACTCATGTGAACTCAGCCAAGAAACCTGTCTTTAACAAACAAATGATAACAATCAACACCTCTCTCAACACCGTGGGCTCTCATACCTGCCCACATGTGCAGAAAAATCAGACACTATCTGCCTGGAGTGATAAGCTATTATTCAGTTCGCACACACACACACTCTTAGCTGTCATGTAATCCGCTCTGCAGGGCCTCATCCATCAACTGCAGCATAATAAATCAATGGCAAGGACAAAGTGTGTTTACATAATATCAGCAACACAAGTGCTCATTGCAACAATACCCACTTTGTGCCACTGTACAAACTCAAATCGAAGAGACTGTAACTCGAGCTTCTTAAAAACACAGAATCACAGACAGCTTAATTTTCAGAATGTGATAAATAATCCTCTGTTTTTTTTAAAGTATCCAGAAAATACATTTTCGAAGAAAAGATGTGCATCACACAGGTGAGTGAACTTAAAGTGAGCCCAAATCAATTCAGAACGTTGATAAAGGTTTACAGATTTCAAAAAGATGAGGTGAAAAAATTCAGATGAACTAAAATGAAACATAGTTTGACTGATTCATTCAACTGATTCATTTACAAATGAAACATCACTGTGACATCCATATTAGACCTACTGTATATCTAGGCGACAAAATATTTCAGAGAAAATCATAACTGTAAAAATGTATATTCCCTAGAGAAATGTCCATAACCTTTCCAGTCGTTTCAGATAACTTTATAAGTGTTTTTAAAACTATTTTGATTTAGACCGACTCACTAATGAATCATTCAGATTAATTTGTGAATTTGAAAGTTTCACTGAACAGAATCTGTTTAAAAGAATGAAATATTCACAAAAGCAAAAATAGTTGTAAAAACTTAGAATGCATTAAACTGACCAAAGGTGACAGTGACGGCATTTATAATGTTACAAAAGGTTTCTGTTTCTTTCAAACATTCTATTCATCCAAAAAATCCTAAACAAAATATATCATGGTTTTCACTAAAATATATAAGCAGCACAACTGTTTTTAGTGATTATAGTAATAAATGTTTCTTGAGCATCAAATCAGCATATTAGAATGATTTCTGAAGGATCATGTGACAGTGAAGACTGGAGTAACAGCTACTGAAAATTCAGCTTTGCCATTACAGAAATAAATTACATTTTAAACCATATCAATATAGAAAAGAGTTATTATAAATTACAATAATATTTCAAAATATATTTTTATAGTATTTTTTTTATCATATAAATGCAGCCTTGGTCAGCATGAGAGACTTTCAAAAATGTTTTTAAAAAATACTGACCCCAAAAAATGGTTTACACACAAAATGCATATTCAAAGTTTCCATGACTTTTCCAGGTGTGAAAACCAATGTAAAAACTCTCTTAGATATAGGTTTTCATGCAAATGAGACAGAGGTGAGGATGAAATGTCTGACCTGTGGGCTCTGGGGACAGCAGGTGGGCGCTGTACACCGGAGGAAAGATGAGGGTTGCGAGGTACAGAAGGAGACAGAGCGGGACCATCCCGGGCTGAGTGACGCGGGGACGAGTGTCCTCTCCACAGAGACCAAACTCAGACATCCTCCACCGTTCCACACATGCTGTCAATGTAGCGCTGCCACACACACACAAACACACTCCTGTCTGAAATGCTCCCGTCCCCCACCTGAAATTCCAAAAAATAATCAACAATCATAAGAAGCCTAACAGAAAAGGAACACAGAACAAACACTGAAAAGTAAAAACGCTCACAGATATAAAGGCCTGTTTCTTGTTATTTTGACATGAGACTAATTTTTCAAAACACTCTATTGAAACGCCGTGCTGACGTGCAAATGTCTGCAGCAGTCCCTTTGCGTATACTGTAAATTGAAAAATAAAGTGCGGCGACCACACACAACTGCCACGAGCGAATGAAATGGAGTGATTTCGTATTATATGTCCCGCGCTAGTTTAGACGAGACTGGGATTTGTTGTAAACTCTCTTTTGCCTTCTAACTCTCCCTTTTTTTCCTCCTTCTCTCTGGTCGGTCTACTCTGAAACACGTCTTTCACTAAGCTAACACAAACACACTTATCTCTCTAAAGAAAACATATGCTCCCCTCACACTCTGTGACTTGCATGTGTGTGTGTCTGCGTCTTGCCACATAGAGAGTTTACATTAGTCACAATAAAAGGAATGTAAAGAGCTTTAAATACACACACACACACACACGTAGTGTAGGGTGTATGGTTTGATTCCCCACCGAGAGATTTTCGCTCGAAGACGCTGAGAATTTGAGAAGACTCTGTGTTGCTTTAAACTTGAACTCCTGTTATTTCAGAACAGCCTTGGTTTAGACACACAAAATGTTTGTGTTCACTCTAAACGGTGGCATTCTTCTCGAACGGACGCACACGCTCTCCTGAGGCTAGTGTGGCGCTGTTTTTCTTTCCCTTGACGAGCAGACGCTCGATTCTTGGTCAGCACATACTAAAGAGAGAAAGAGAGAAGCCGGGCTGGTGTGTTGAGTAACTTAGTGTTTTCTCTGGCTGGCTGAGCCGGAGCATGCACTGCTCTGTGGGCTGATAGTGTATCAGCGCTGGCTGTTGTAGGAGAGAAGGGTATATTTGTGGAGCGTATTTCTGGAGTGGGTATCGTAGGTGTGTTTTTTGAGTATGTTTCTGGAGCCGTACTATCTTACAGTAACAAAGCTTATAAGCAGGGGAGAGGCCTAAAGCAGAAACAAACTCTGATATATTCTGGGAAAAGGCCTTATCTTCTATTATTATTTTTTTCTGTCATTATCTTATTATTATTATTCAAACTTAGTACTTGATTCTGATTGGTAAACTGTATACATTACCAGCCAAACTTTTTGACTAAACAATCTCTTTCTCCTACATAATGATATAATTTCAACTCAAATCACAATTCAGTATCTACTTATTTATTTATTTGGGATAAGCAGTGTAATGAAAGCAATAATGTGCAGTAAGCCAGTCATTATCGCAAAAATAAACTCTTTGTGGTGATACAAGACTATCCCGATCACCCTGTCGTGGTTTATTTTGCGATAATGAATGTATGATTGTGCAGTCTGTTACTTAAAACAACATGGTGTAGTTTAAATATTAAACTGTGCCTGCTTGTATCTTAGCTATGCATTTATAGTAAATCATTTTAACAAACCCTTCAAAAGTTTACAGTCCAAAAGTTTTTTTTATGTTTTTGAAGTCTTAGGCTCACCCAGGCTGTGTTTAGTTAATCAAAAATACAGTAAAACGGTAATATTTTTACAAGTTAAAAAAACGTTTTCTGTTTTCATAAAATGTAATTTATTCCTGACATGGCAAAGGCTGAATTTTCAGTAGCATTACTCCAGTCTTCGGTGTCACTTAAACCATTCTAAAATGCTGATTTGCTGCTCATTAAATATTTCTTATTATCATCAATGGTGAAAATAGTTGTGTTGCTTAATATGTGTTGTCAGGATGACTGAATAGAAAGTTCAAAAGAACATAATTTGTTTAAAAACAGAATGTGAATCCTGAGTAAAAGTAACCATTTTTGACCCCAAACTTCTGTGCAAATTAAACTTCAGGGTTTAGGCAGCTGTGTTTGTGTGACATGACTGATGTGTTGCCATGTGGTGTATAAAACTCTAACTCTCTCAGAAGAGTCAGTGTTTATCTAGGGGATTACAGAAGAATTTGATTTGGACTCTATTGAAATATTATGATTATCAGTCTAGCCAATAATTCAACATTAGCTACTATGTTTTTACTGTCTGTCTCTCCCTTTCTGCCTCTTACTTTTAGACCCCTCAGTCAACTCTGATATATTAAAGTATGAAAAACATAATGCTCTTTTAATGCAAGCAAGCAAACAACTAGACCCGAACAAGGCCGCGCAAGAATTTTCTGTCAAATCCTGGGCGTTCATCTGTGTAACGTCTAATAGTTTAGGGTGAATGAGGGTTTTAATAGAATCCTATCAAACACTAGTCACACCTTGCAACAAATCTGGGACTCAAAAATGTCAGTAATCTCCAGTAATTGTGCAGCCATGTCAACGGTCAGCCCAGCCTAAAATCTGCCAATGAAAATAGGGATTAGGAGGGAGACAGAGTAAGAGAGCGATAAAGAAAGCGAGAGAGAGACAGCAGATGAAAAGCTGAAGTCTGAGGTGTCTCTATTAGAGTTTGGCTGTAATCCTCTTCTGAGGACTTCACTCGCCCTCCTGCGGCTCTCTGAGAGCTCTGTCAGCGCGCGAGTGGGAGTGTGCGCGGCTACGGGTTTGTGCATCGCTTCAGTGTAGACAACTGAATAAAGGTGAGAATTAAACTCCCTAACCCACCCTTTTTAACATCCCCATGGAGAAACACATCAAACACACACAAATCAAAGAGGAGCAATTTACAGACCGCATTTACAGATGTTTGTCACAGTGAAATTATGGGTTTCTTCAAACGTCTCAGTCAGTGATTTTTCTGTGCTTTCTAGCATTAAACCCATCATCTCATATGTTTACATACAGCATCTGGCATGACACTGTCCACAAAAACATTAATAGAAAAAGAAAAACATAAGTGTAATTAAAAACAGAAGGATGAAAGAGCGAGACAGCGCAGCAACATTGTCCATTGTTTATTGTATGCCTCGTTTTCATTCATGCTGTTTTTAGCCCTCGGACAGCATTGTGCATTGTGTGGAAAACGATCTTGTGTGCATTTCTGGTTAAGGTTTTTAATATATATTTTATATAAACCCCTTACCAGTAGCTAATGAGCTCTAAAGAAAGTTTAAGGAACTTTGAAGAAAGAGAGAGCGAGTTTGATGACTAACATTCAACACTTAAACTCTCAAACTTTCGACAGTCCACAGAGCACCGTATTGATTTTGAGCCGGCACCAGTCCGCTAAGGGTCACAATTAGTCGAGGTTTCAATTGAAAAGAGCCTCTTTTTTTCCCTGATGACACGACCTCTCACATTCGAGTTGTGTGAATGCCTTGGAGAGACCTTTACTAGTTCCACCAGGGCTGGTTTGAAAAGTGCAGGGGACACATAACTAGAAAAGTAATGAGTAAGGTTTTCATCCTTTTAACCAGTCATTTTTCATGAGTTTTTCTTCATTAGTAAATTGCATTAATTGCACTGAAAAGCACAATGAATGTAATGTTAGCAACACTTAAAAATTGAAAGCAGCTAGAAAGCTTTTTAGTTTTAGTAGGTTAGAGCGTTTTAAACAGTGCTTGAGTTCAGCAACCAAGCTTCAGGATATTTGACAAGCTGAACTGACAGCAAGAAACGTCTTGCTGTCAGCCATTTAAAGCTCAAAGAAATGTATATAAACAACAGATCTACTTAAAATAATGATATCATCGAGATTAGGTGAAAACCTAACAGTTTACAATCAAGTTCACTTCTCACCGTGGACTCCAGTCGGGTTTGAATGACTCTAGTACATGAGGTGGCTAATTGCCCCCAGTAGCCCGCGTTAACACCTCCAGAGACTCTAATTCACTTCGATAGCTACAATTGGTTTCAGATGGCCCGTGGGTACGTCGGAGGAAAAACTGGTGAGGTTCCCTTCAGTGTGAGCTAAAAACAACACAAATGAAGCCCTGCTGAGGTGGCCGCAATAGACATGGATGCAATTTTGGTTTTAAAATGCGTCATGCGTCCAGCTGTAAAGCGCTTAGTCTCTCATCAGAAAGACACGCCAGCTGAGTGACCGTTAACGAGTTATAGAGTTTACAACAGGTAAAAACATAAATAGCTCTATATACGGAGTCTAAAGGGAATGGCTATAAACAGCTGTGTGCTAAACTCCATCGCTCACCGGGAGGAACGGTTGATATAAGCGCCCTTGACTATGTTTCCCGTCACCTCACATCCCACGGTGGGTTTCGGCATCGTCAAAACACCTACACCTATGACAAAGACCAGTTGCTGACGAATTAAAGGCGCGTTTCAGAAAACGAGTCAGTTTAACACCTCAAATCGACTGTACACACAACAGGCTAAATTATACACCGCAAACATTTTTAATTGAGCCGTATTGTGAGTTATTTCAGCACAGGTGCGGCTTCTCCTCACGACTGGTAGAGCAGCTTTCAAACACGCGGTACTCATACTCTCTCTCACACACACACAAACACACACACACACCGCGCAACACCTGTCCGACTGTAAGCGATACGGGCACACACCACATGTCACCGCAGCTCATTTTTACACTAAAACTTTGTTTCCATTCCGAAGGCTTTGATTGAATCAATAGCCCAATTTGAAAAACACGTTTTGGAACTGGAACAAGGAAACAAGCAGAAATATGAGGAATAAGACTCTTTCCTACGCCTCAAAGGCGCCTTTACACCGCCTGGTCTGAGCAGCTCTGTCTGCTTCAAAGTCTGTCTCAAAACGCAATGCTACATACAACGGGAAAAGTATGTAGATTCGATCCACTTCAGCTTTTACTGTAGCCTATATTAGAGACGGCTCTGATGCTGCTTTGCGTCCATGTAAATGATGCAGCATGAGTGCGAACTTTGTTTTTCTCATGATGGAACACTATTTAGTTATCTATTTATCTATGATAAGTATTATACTAATAAATTATAATTAATAATATTAATTATAATAATAAACTCCTCACCAAATTCCTTCTTGACAGTAATCCTTTTCGAGATGCAAATAAAATGTTTATCGGCTTTTTGAGAAAGCTTGGTCTGCGAGGTTTCCAGATGTTTCGTCAATCACATTGAGGGGGGCAAATCATCCAAATTCACAGAAGTTTCCAAATCCAGTCGTGAAGGAAATCTGAACAGACTTGAAGTCAATGGAGTGTTTGATGAGAAGCCGTATTCACCACACAGCCTTGAGCTGTCCGACTCTGTCCAGTCCTTAAACCGCTGAAAAGTGTATCAAAACCACACTAGACTGTGTCATCTAAAAGAGCACCAGTGCAGTTCAGGCTTGTAAGAGGGTCTCGGGGTCCTACGGAAGAAGCTGCGCTCTTCTCCGCTGCGCTGTCCGGACACAACTGCTCCGCTGCGCCGCTGGGTCTGTTGTGAAGTGCGGGGCGTTTGGTGCTGTGTGAAAGCTTGGCTCACAGACTCCCACTAACAGTTTGAGCACCGGGCTCTGGAGAGAGGGAAAAAAATTAACTAGGATCGGATTTCAAACCGCGTCCCTGCTGCGAGTGCAGTGCTCGCCGCCTGCCGCCCCCCTCGCGAGTTCAGGGCAAAGAGAGAAAGAGAGAGAGAGAGAGAGAGAGCCGCAGGCGCCTCCCACACCAAACCCGAATATTCAATCAACTTACTCACTGTCAAATTAGCTGCGCTCAGCGAACCCAAACCGCGCTATGGACCATGGAGAAAGTCAGCAGAAAAACAATTAAAAATAGCAAAGATTTTTGCTGTTCATACTCTTTTCAGGGTGCGAGTTACAGCGGGGTTCGGGGGGTATGACAAGGTTTAAGAAAGAACAAAAGTTAGATACAAGTCAGTGAGGGCTAATGTACATGCTCAGGAAGATGCCACCATTGTTTTAGGAGGTAACCAGAGCAACAGCTGTTCAAACGACGTGCTTATATCGACAAAAGTAGAGCTAAAAGTATAATTTATGACTTTATTATAGATTTACACCCCACGAATATCCACCTTTTTCTTCCCGTAAGAGTGGCCATTTGTAAATTTGTCGACTCTGGACACTGTAAAAAACAAAAAACACAATTTGTTGAGTCACTTTAAAATAATTTGTTGCCCTGCTGCCTTAAAATTTTAAGTTCAGTCAACTCAAATAAGTTTAGTCAACTTGAAATGTTAAGTTGTACTAAGTGACAACTTAGATATTTGTGTTAGTTAAACTTAAAAGCAAGGTAAGTAACCCAGCTGCCTTAAAAATTTAAGTTGAACCAACTCAAGTATCTAAGTTGTCACTTAGTACAACGTAACATTTCAAGAAGAATAAAGGTTTTTTTGAGTTAACTGAACTTAAAATGTTAAGGCAGCCAGGTAACAAATTATTTTAAGTTGACTCAACAAATTTTTTACAGTGTACCGCCTTAACGAGTCGTCATATTTTCGAATCTTCTGCCTGTTACCGGTATACGTCACTTGGTAACTGGCCACAAAAACATTGGCTAGTTAGTGTGTTTACATCGTGTTGAGAAGATGCTGTGTTTTGCGAGTTTTTTTCACGATACCACAGCAATACAATTCTAACTTTTTGTTGTGTGCTCGTCATTTTAACGAGGACTGCTTCTCTTATCTTTCAACACGGATTTGCTAAACGCTTGTCCATGAAAGAGAACACTGTACCTTCTTTATTTGGACCAACAAGCGTCTCTGAACCACAACCTGTAAGTATGATTAATACTTAATGTGTACATTTTCAACAGTGCTCAAATTATCAAGTTTTTTGCACTGATATGTGATGTATACCTAATGTAGCTTTAGGTATCCAGGTAAACCATGATATTACTGTCTTACTGAAATATTTCTGATAATTCGTTGTTCTAATTACTTTGTTTAATAATAAAGAATGTAGAAATATTTTGGTTTAAAAACTGTATTGTTTCATCAGTCATGTTAGCACTTGGCTACTGTATCCACCAGTACTGTTTTGTGAAGTGTTTTGTTTCCAACAAGCATTGTATACGGAAAGACCAATCACAACAGACTTGGCCGGCTGATCAATCAGAGCAGTGTAGGCTTATGGAAGGGAGGGGTTTACAGACCTTAAAGGAGAAGTCCACTTCCAAAACAACGATTTACAAATAATTTACTCACCCCCTTGTCATCCAAGATGTTCACGTCTTTCTGTCTTCAGTCGTAAAGAAATTATTATTTTATTGTTATAAAGAAAAGGTTTTTGAGGAAAGCATTTTAGGATTTTTCTTTATATAATAAACTTTAATTGTGCCCCCCGATTTTGAACTTCCAAAATGTAGTTTAAATGCAGCTTCAAAGGAACAATTCGTTCATTTTGAACGAATCTTTAATGTGACTCGCGAAGAACGACATGATTCGACAGTATAGCGTCGTGAACGCGCATACTAGAACCTGTGCTACACAAGCTTTTGTGCTTAAAAAGTATACAAATTTTTTATTTTCCGAAAAAATGACTGATTGTTTCGCTAGATAAGACACTTCTTCCGCGGCTTGGATCGTTTAGAGCCCTTTGAAGCTGCATTTACACAACATTTTGGAAGTTCAAAATCGGGGGCATTATATGAAGAAAAATCCTGAAATGCTTTCCTCAAAAACCATAATTTCTTTACGACTGAAGACAGAAAGACATGAACATCTTGGATGACAAGGGGG
>JAHKKF010531721.1:0-15683 GCA_019740295.1 Labeo calbasu | reverse complement strand
TAGCAAGTTGCAAGCATGTTTCTATCATGATTAGCAAGTTGCTAGCATGTTTCTAGCATTATTAGTAAGTTGCTAGCATGTTTCTAGCATGATTAGCAAGTTGATAGCATGTTTCAAGTATGATTAGCAAGTTGCAAGCATGTTTCTATCATGATTAGCAAGTTGCTAGCATGTTTCTAGCATGATTAGCAGGTTGATAGCATGTTTCTAGTATGATTAGCAAGTTCCAAGCATGTTTTTATCCTGATTAGTACGTTTCTAGCATGTTTCTATTATGATTTGCAAGTTGATAGCATGTTTCAAGTATGATTAGCAAGTTGCAAGCATGTTTCTATCATGATTAGCAAGTTGCTAGCATGTTTGTAGCATTATTAGTAAGTTGCTAGCATGTTTCTAGCATGATTAGCAGGTTGATAGCATGTTTCTAGTATGATTAGCAAGTTCCAAGCATGTTTTTATCCTGATTAGTAAGTTTCTAGCATGTTTCTATCATGATTAGCAGGTTGATACTGAATACACAAACAAATGGAAAAGAGGGGTGGAGTTAGCAGTAGCTCATTATCATTTAAAGAGACATGCCGTAACAGGTCGCTGTGAACAGAGCTCTTTTTGACAAGGTAAAAAGGGTGTTGGTTTACACGACCATTGAGGAATTTGCAGACATTTCATGAAGACCCTAAGGAATCATACCAACTTGGCCAACCGATGTCCCCTTAAGAATTTATTATGATTAGCAAGTTGCTAACATGTTTCTAGCATGATTAGTAAGTTGCTAGCATGTTTCTAGCATGATTAGCAGGTTGATAGCTTGTTTCTAGTATGATTAGCAAGTTGCAAGCATGTTTCTAGCATGATTAGCAAGTTGCTAGCATGTTTCTAGCATTATTAGTAAGTTGCTAGCATGTTTCTAGTATGATTAGCAAGTTCCAAGCATGTTTTTATCCTGATTAGTACGTTTCTAGCATGTTTCTATCATGATTAGCAGGATGATAGCATGTTTCTAGCATGATTAGCAAGCTGCAAGCATGTTTCTATCATGATCAGCAAGTTGCTAGCATGTTTCTAGCATGATTAGCAGGTTGAAATGGTCGAGCGCACACGAAAAAACACTATATTCTCAAATAAATTTAACTCGTTAAAAAAAATAGAGGCAGCTTTCAGACGCCACTTTCTTCTTATTTTAATGGTTTGTTTGATGTTATTTCTATGGCATTTTTTTTAATGACAAATGTCTAGGGCGCATTATTGTAATGCGGGAGTGCGTAAAAATGTGCATGCACAGGTGGATTCTCTTAACTTTTAATAAAAAGACGCGCTTTGTCTCGCTTGCATGTGCGCGCTCAGAAACATAAATCGACGTATATGACAACGGATGTAAGCAGTATTTACATAGCATAACAGTAGAAAATGTATCTATCCCACACGAGTCCCGCGTTGTCCCGCAAAATCACATCTATGTCCCGCAACAGATCTATTGCCGGGTGGTCACCCTAGCTCGGACAGAACCTCGAACGGTTTTCAACGCGAAGTCTGTTTTGGAGTTAATATTTTAAGCTTGAAAAATATAGAGTTAATGGAGTTAAGCTTATTTTTACACGTGTGACGCCATGTTCGGTTGATTTTGTTGAACTTGGTGTTTCCCCTGCTTCCCCGTTAAAAGTGCTTGCGTCAGGTTAGACTGGCTGAGGAGCGTCTCGTTGCAGCCTGCGGTGGACATCCAACCCCGCCCACATCCAACCCACTCAGACACACAAACTTCATCCCTCTCACACATATATACTTACCTGGCCCCCCACACAAAACACATTAATGGAAAGTTCACATAATGTTTGTCACTGTTTTTGTGCATTCTACACATTTTCAGTCCAAGCCTGATGCAGGGCAGTCCTGCCGGGTTGAGGGGTCCCTGCAGCAGTTTTACCAGTAAAGAAAATGACTCATTACAATTCATATGGAGGTTCACATAAGCCATGCAGTGGTGCATGGAGGTATGGTGAGAGCATTTCTCTAGATATTGATATAGATAAATTAATATATAAATCATACATATATTTGTATGTAGAATTATGAGGTAGCCTAAATGATTAGGTAAATACTTTTTAGTGGACACATATACTTTCCAACACATATGTATTCTCTGTTTTTAACAGGAGCGCCAAGAGGACATAAAGTGGAAGTTTGCAAAGGTCCATCGTGGTGCTGGAAACAGAGTTACTGTGAGTTATTCTGTGGGGTGGTGATAGGTTCTGCCTTTCTACAGATGGACAGTAAAAATCAACAGAATGCCATCAAAAACTACCGGGCGGGGAGAATTGGATGAAGCAAGTAATGTCTTATTATTCATCTTTGAGTATCTGGAGGAGCTGGACACATTCATATCAAATTGTCTTGATGAACAAGGCCTCATGCCATGTTCTGTGAATAGTCTTTCAGAGCAAGGAATCTCTCTGTGTAGCCTATGTATGTATGTGTACAGCATAACAAGAACTGTTTGTCTGATCATTCAGCTGTTCATTCAACTGCTCAGACTTATGATATTTGGAACATATATTTTGTTAAACACTACCAGTCAAAAGTTTTTGAACAGTAAGATTTTTAATGTTTTTTTTTAAAGAAGTCTCTTCTGCCCACCAAGCCTGGATTTATTTAAAAATATTTTTATTATTTAAAATAACTCATTTTCTATTTGAAGTGGCCTAATGGTTAGGGAGTCTGGCTTGAAACCGAAAGGTTGCAGGTTCGAGTCCCAGGTCCAGTAGGGACTGAAGGTGGGGGGGAGTGAATAACCAGCGCTCTCTTCAACCTCAATACCACGACTGAGGTGAGTCTCTTGAGCAAGGCACCGAACCCCCAACTGCTCCCCAGGCGCCGCAGCGATAGCAATATGGTGTGTGTGCGTGTTTGTTCACTACTCACTACTCACTACTGTGTGTGTGTGTGCACTTGGATGGGTTAAATGCAGAGCACAAATTCTGAGTATGGATCACCATATTTGGCCACACGTCACGTCCTTTCCTTAAAATGTAATTAATTCCATTGATTTTAAATGTGACTTTTAGCATTACTCCAGTCACATGATCCTTTAGAAATCATTCTATATTCTGATTTGCTGCTTAATATTATTATTATTACTATTATTATTAAGTTGTAAACAGCTGAGTAGATTTTTTCAGGTTTCTTTGATGAATAGAAAGTTCAGAAGAACAGCATTTATCTGAAATAGAAATCTTTTGAAACATTATAAATGTCTTTATCGTCACTTTTGATCAATCTAAAGCATCCTTGCTAAATAAAAGTATTAATTTCTATAATCTATTAATTCTATAATAATGTATATATACACACACACTGACTCCAAGCTTTTGAATGGCATACTGTGTAATGTTACAAAAGCCTTTTTATTTCAGATAAATGCTGATCTTTGGATTTTTCTATTTATCAAAGAATCCTGAAAAATGTACTCTACTCCTTTAAATATTGATAATCAAATAATCAGAAATGTTTCTTGAGCAGCAAATCAGCATATTGTGATGCATATAATGATGTTGAAAATTTAGCTTTGATCACAGAAATATATTACACTTTAAAATATATTCAAATAGAAATTCTGTGTTATTTTGGATCAAATAAATGCAGGCTTGGTGAGCAGATGAAAAAAAAACAATAAAAAACTTTTGGCTGATAGTGTATATTTTTGTAACATTTTAAATTGAATTATTTTTGTAAAATAATAAAAATAAAATGCCCAAAGAAGTAATGTATGTCTTTTTTCATCTTTAAGTATGTGGAGGACCTGGATTCATTCATATTAAGTTGTGATGAACAAGGCCTGAATGTCAATGTCATGTTACTTATTTAAACTGTAAAAGCAATCAACCTCTATTTAGCCTATGTATGTGTAGCCTACTGCATATGGAGAACTGTTGATTCTGTCATTCAAATGTTAACACTTTATGATAAGTGGAACACATCTTTAAAAAAATAACTGACAATTATACAATACCAACTTTTACAATAATTTAAAATACTTTTACAATACCAAAATCAAACTGTCCCCTTTAAATTTGATACATTTAAAATTCGCCTAAAATCGATTGTAATAAATGTGAATTTATCTCATTACAGAAATGAACAAGGTAAGGTTTAAAGGTTTTTATTAACAATTAGCCTAATGTAGTCAATGCAAGCTTATTACAGGCTCTCATGATGACGAAATCAGCTCTGTATATTAGACATATTAAATATATTAGATTTAAGTTGTGTCATTTTAGCCTAGACATTTTTTACACAAATAAGAAAACGTGTATTAGTAAAATGAAGGACAATAGCCTATTATTTTATATAGATCCCCGAAACTACCATAAGTTGCTTTGACATACTTCCGGGTTTCCCCGGTGTAGGGATTGGGGAATCACAAGGTGACGTATTTGATATGGGTGTGATGTTCGACGTCACGCTCGGACGTGGGCGGGGTTGGGTGTCCACCGCAGGCTGCAGTGAGCCCTATATGGGACTGGATGGTGTACGTTGGCCTACAGGATGGAGCCGGCTAGGATGTCTACAGCTCACTTAATAAAGTAGTTAATACAATTTTATATCGATATCGAAGTCACTGAAGAGAAGAGGAAAAATTTTGAAGGTGAGTATGTTATTACATTTTTTAAAAAGTTTCGAGTGTTTTCTTGATGATTTTCCCGGTGTAACGTTAACGCCCTTTATCCGTTTATCTCCTTAACTGCCTCTCATAACTTGTTGCTTAAATAATAATAACTTTGACCACCACGTAATATATTTCCAATGTTAAAGGGGTCATCAGATGCCCATTTTCCACAAGTTGATATGATTCTTCAGGGTCTTAATGAAAAGTCTATAATATACTTTGGTTAAAAATTCTGAACAGTTGTGTAAAACAACACCCTTTTTACCTTGCCAAAATAGGCTCTGCAAAAATCATCTCATTCTGGTCGAGGCTGCTTTAAATGCAAATGAGCTCTGCTCGCCGCGCCCCTCTCTTTTCTCTGTGGAGAGACGAGTCTGTTTACTTTAGCCGAGTTTAGCTGCTAAACTTGCTAACTAGCATATTATTAGGAAAGGCCTATACTTTCTTATACTCACTTCTGCTGTAAGTGAAGCTGGATCATGAATGATTTGCGCGAACATAGACAGATATATGTAGATCGGGAGGTGCATTCCCTTCACAGACAAACGTAATCTACTGCATCTTCAGCGGCTCAGATGTCGGGAGTAAATGACGACCACTATGTTCATTATTACATCCAGCAACACAACACCTCAATCGGAGATAATCTTGTCTAACTTACATCCCTGCTCCAGCATCGAAACAAAGAGGTTTGACTGTTACAGCTGATCTGAGGTAAAATGCTCATGTCAGTGAACTATCGTGGGAGCGGCCTCTGTCTGTGTGACGCCACAACGACAGGCATCTGAGAATGGCTCGATTTGAAAAAGGGGATATTATTTTTACAAATTAATTAAAAACCACTGCATGGATTTTTATCATTATGGGGTAGATTTGTACATACACTGCCAACACACATTAATGTTCAAACAACATGTAAAAGTGAACTTAGACCCCGCCAGATTACTACCCCCCTAGTATTGGTAGGTTTAGGGTTAGGTGCGGGGGAGGGGTTAGGATTAGGGGTGGGGTTAGGATTAAGCAATCAGGTAGCGATTTCAACGAGAGGCAGCAATAATTTGGCAGGGGTCAAAAATGGGCACAACATCTGTATGGTTAGGTGTGTTCATGGAGAGATTTAATGGGCCAGTGTGAATAAATCTAAATTTAAATGCAAAGAGACAAAATCGTCAGGTCATGCATAGACTTTTTATTTGTATCCAGAATAAGGGAATGTGTACATTATGGATTGAGTGCTGAACACTCATGTAGTGTGTTTTACTCATACTCAAAAACTGAGGGCGCTCTCGAGCAGAAAGTACAAATCGGACCCAGAAGTAATAACTTGTGACCTGCCAGGAAATCCCTAATATGGACAAAGGCATCTAGCCATAGCTGTAGCTAAACTGAATAAAAAACAGAAACATGTTGGACTGATAAAGCAACCAGGCTACTTGACAATGAATACACATTTGCAACCATATGTTTTTTTTCCATCTCCAGGTAATAAAGTATATGAATACTGCAATGCTACTTAATATAAAATTTATTACAGTTTAAAAACGTGATGTGGATGGAGAGACTGTTGACATTGGACTGACTGAGTCCATGATTTCATTCCTCTTTGAGGGATCCTTTAAAAAACAAGCAAAATATCATCGATTTATTCAGCAGATGAAGGAGACAGTGACATTAACTCTTGAACTTGTGCCTGTAGAATCCCAGTCATCAGCTGGAGCAAGGTAATTGCTGTTTAATAATATTTCATTTGTTTCAGAGAGCTATTCTAAAAACAAA
This sequence comes from Labeo calbasu, assembly GCA_019740295.1. Classification (NCBI taxonomy): domain Eukaryota; kingdom Metazoa; phylum Chordata; class Actinopteri; order Cypriniformes; family Cyprinidae; genus Labeo; species Labeo calbasu. The sequence goes on along the minus strand of JAHKKF010531721.1, from coordinate 9,247 downwards.
TCTTAAAAGTAGCTAGGTTATTTCCCATGCTTCCCTACATATTGATTTACTGTACTTCTACTAGTACTTAGTTTATCAATTTCTTGCATCTGTAACATAATGTATTAGAGTTGCTCTAAAATTTCAGCCATTTTCTTTGTCAAAAATATCAACAAAAATACTACTTGAGCAGATAAGATAACAGAAGCTTTGACATGGAGAAAAAACAGTGCAGTCTGCCCAGAATTTTTGGTGCATCACTATTATGTATGTTTACTGTATAATAATTTATTAGGTTACCACAGTGTATGAATTGACAACTAAGATGACCAAGTAAAGGGTAGAGCACATATTTTAAATAAAACTTGTTTGGTAAAATTCTGAAGTTAGTGTTATTGTTTGTTAACGCGATAATTTGTCTTTTCAGGACTAAAAATGCTACTTTACAGTATTTGTGCTATTTAAGTATACCTGCATCATTGCAGGGTCTAATTATTGCTTTCTGTTTTTGCCATAGTAATATCAGCCTGTCAACAGCTTTTCCTGCAGTTTCTGTAGTTCTGAAGTTTCCATTTGACGTTCAGGCCAAGTTGAACCGAAAAGAATGCCAACTAACGTCATTAGACCGAAACAAAATTATTAGAACATTGTATGAAAACATGGCTCAGTACAAAATGTAAGTGTTTCTCATTACCTGTACCAAGGTTTTAATCACTTACATTCAGTTTTATACAACATTTAATGCTACACTGATGTTTTTAAAATATTTTTGTAGGTATCCAACCAATGAAGAGTATGTTCAAGTGACTAAGGCACTGACTCTGAGGTATCCCTTTTTAAAAGACAAAGAGGGCAATGGATATTTAAGTAGCTGGTTTACAATTAATGTTTTACTCTTGATTCTTGGTTCATGCAGTTTATTAGGGGCCAAGCACCGAAGGCACCTATTGTATCCGTTAGTGTTCTTTTTCTTCTTCTTCTTCTTCTTCTGCTCTTGAGTCTATGGCAGCCCATAGAACCGTTTGCGGGAAAGTTGTTAAATTTAGCACACTGATAGAGGACAGTCCCAACATTAACCATAGCAAGTTTGGAGTCTCTAACTCAAACTCTCTAGCGCCACCACTTGCCCAAAGTTTCAATAATTTTATGCAAATAACTTTTGAACCATGGCTCGTGTTGAGTCAAATGAAGTCCAAAATTCAGTTTAGTTTAACCTTAACTTTAGTTAAGGTTTAGTTTTTTTTCTATAAATATTTGTTTGAAAAACCTATTTTGTTGAACTCGTCCTAGATGGTTTATCTGATTTTCACCAAAATTGTTTCAGATCATCTTCAGACCATGCTGGCAAAAAGTTATGGAATTCAAGTTGATTAGTCAAACCGTTCTGGAAAAACACGCAAATGAATTCTACGAAAAGCATGACCTGAGGCTACCTGAGGGTCTCGGCACAGGAGAAAAATGGCTATTTTTGCTTATAACTTCTGAATGGTTCGGCCAAAAACTGGTGTCTTTAGATTCGGTGCATCATGCTGAGTCGAACCATACCCAATTTTCCCATGTCAGCCATTTTGGGTGTCGGCCATATTGAATTTTGTCAAAAAATGCTATATTTTGCGAACGCATTGACGTATCATTACAAAACTCGGTATGTGTCTTCGGCACCATGCCCTGACAGTACTCAAAAAGTTTGGTGTACTTGTGGCCAAAAGGTATAAAGAAATTCACAAAAATGCTAATAACTTCTGCTTACATTAGCATATTGTAATGAACGATCTCAATAGATTCCTTGGGTCAAGCCGAGAACATTGATACCCATTATGCCAATATTGGCCGAACATTCTGTCCGCCATTTTGATTAATATTAAAAACCCACTTTTTCGAACTCCTCCTAGACCATCAGTCAGATTTTCACCAAATTTAACTCAGATCACCTTCAGACCATGCAAAAAGTTATGGATTTCGTGTCGATATACAAAACGGTTTTCGTGTAGCGCATCAACGAATTTGCTGGAAAGATGCCAAACTGCATTCAAGGCTGTATCTCTGCAAAGCTTTGACATATTGACACTAGATTTTATGTGTGCCATTGTCACCTGACACTGACCACGCCACATCAATTTGGTAACAGCGCCACCTATTGGTCAGAACTAATATACCATTTATTAAACATTAATAATGAAATTTCCAAAAATGCTAATACCTTAGAATTGCTTTAGCCTATTATAATCAAACCGGTCTCAAAATATTCTTCGGGTCATGCCGACAACATACATACCAAATATACCATAGTTAGCCGAACTTCCTGTCCACCTATTTGATTAATGTTCAAAACCTACTTTTTCAAACTCCTCCTAGACCGTTGGTCAGATTTTCACCAAATTTGTCTCATATATTCACACTGTGCTGACAAAAAGTTATGGATTTTGTGTCGATAGACAAACCCGTTTTTGTACAGCACCACTACACATTTGAGGCATGATGCCAAAATGACTCTGATGATGTATCTTTGTAAAGCTTTGACAAAATAACTCCAAACTTTGTGTGTGTCATTGCCACCTCACACAGAAAACGTCACATCAAGTTGACAACAGCACCACCTATTGGTCAAAAGTGATAAGCCGTTAATTGTATTATTAGTGGTTGTATTTATGATTTTTCAGCCATCTCAACTGATATCATCCTAAAATGGCTTTAATCACTCGTTGTAGTCGGTCTGTTGCTACTTGCCATGTTTAGCTCCTCATTCTGGCTCTTTTGAGCTTGGCCCCGCAATTGCTGCTTGCACCTATATTTATTATTATTATTATTATTATTAATTGTTGTGGTTTTTTTTTTGGTTTTTTTTTAATAGTACACTTGGCACAAGTTTAAATTTGAGCGAACACCTTTGGCTGACATTGAAGAAGTGAAAAGAGTTAAAAAGAAGTTTGGACATTCAAAAAAGTCTCTGCAACCTGAAGAAAGCAGTTCAAGCAAACAAATTACAAGGCCTTTGGTGAGCATTTTTGTTATAAAATAATTTTACACTTTTTACCAGTGTATTGCTCTCAAATTAAGTAACAAGATGCAACATTTTCATTATTCTCTTGCCTAGAAATTAGAAATAAGTAGGGATGCACCAAAATAAAAATTCTTGGCCAAAACCGAAACAGAAAAATTCTAGATGCACAAATTTCCTGCAGTGAAATTAAATTCTACCTGATTTGTTTTTGTCTATGCACAAGGAGATTACTGCTTTTGGAGAGGATGCTACATCAATAGAGGGACATGTGAAAGTCCTGCAGGACTAGTATAGAAGGACACAACCAAATACTCGCATTGTTGAAGAGCGAATGAGGAGGCCCTTTAGCAAAGCCGCACAAAGAAGTTTGAGAAGAATCTCTCATTGAAGACCATCTTGGTACTTGACTCCTAAACGTTATTTAGCACTTTATTAAGCCTTTCAAATTCTTGCCTTTAGATAGATTTTTACATATTTGTTTGTGTGTCACATCTTATGTTCCAGGAATTGATTTTAAAGCAGCACTTCTCCTGTTGCCAGCCTTGTTCAGAGAGAAACTTGAACAATTATATAGTACCCTGTTTTGTATTTCTGTGCAATTCGTAAACTGTATTTATTGTGGCCATATACAAAGTTGACTGATAGAGAATCTGTTTTGTGCTTTGTCATTTAGAGTGAACCATGTGATTACAAGAAGAGTCACTGCAGTCAGCAGAGTTGATGGGATTGAGATCTGCCGGGCGAGCGGTGTGAATGAAGGGGCTCTTGCTTATTTCGTGTTCAATTTGACATATCCATCTCATTTGAAGAACACCCTGATGTCGTCATTATTATTCATACTGTGTGAAATATGAGAATGAATGGACTGTCCTCTCGCCAGGTGAAGAGGTTGATTACCAGGCATTACCTACAGTGTAGTTACCTACAGTGTAGTTATTTGTATTTGTCCAGTTGAATTTGTAATGACTGCACGGTGGACAATTTCCTGTACGCCTATAAAAAGTTTTTTTATTATATATACATTTTTAATATTTTAATGACTGCTTTATACTTGTGTTTGTTAAATGGTCTGAGTTTTGAGTTTTTCACTGAAGAGCTATTTTTTTTCTTGACACACCTGCTGTTGTGAGATGTAATTAACCTTTTTAAAAGAACATTTCTTAATAAAATTGTGTATTTGTTAACCAAGGTATTTATCTATTTATTTATGCATGCACACGGACACCAAAGAATCAAAATGGTTGGTACAGTATCCTGAGGATGCTTTTAATAAGGTATACTTTTTGCCTTCATTGCAAGTGTGTACAATTGTTCCTTGGGGTACAAAATTGCCACTTAAATGGTACAAAGCTATAAGGTACAATTTTGTACCTCTTGACTAGAGGTACAAAATTGTACCCTTCAGGGTACCACCCCAGCGACGGCCACTTGTACCTTAAAAGGTACAGTTTTGTACCTTTTTTTTCTGAGAGTGTACATACTTCTTGATCTTACAAATTATTCACCTGACGGCTGTTAGCCTTTGTTTATATAACAGAGACATTCAGCTTGATCTTAAGTAAGGATAATTAATCATTGCAATTGGTGTTAGAGGCCAGATGATTATATTTCCATCTACTTGACAAAAAAATTAAATACTGTATTTAAAAAGGCAATTTTGTGTCTGAAATAATTATTTTCCCAATTAGAAATTAGTGAAAAGTGCTGTATATGGCCTCTCATAACCCTGCACGTTAGACCACATTCACATACCTTCATCTCACTCCTTATCTAATCTAAGATTATTATTACCCACCTCAACAAACTAGGATTGTTCAAAAGGCAACATATTGTCAACGCCCATGTAAAGAACCACTATTAAGTCTCAAAAATAAAGAAACATTTAAAGTGAAATCATTTATTTCCACACTATAAATTTAAAATAACAGCATCTGTCCTTTCAAATATAAATTCTCAGACGAGTGCAGATTTTTTAATGTATGCGATCAATTATTATTATTTGTATTATTATTATTAATAATACATTTTGAAATATTAACCTGTGCAAGAACATTAACATTAAAAATAATGCATTGCTACAAGTGATGAAAGGTATTGCGGTGACTGTGTAATTTACGATATGTTAATTAACTAATAGAATTAAGATAAAGTCATTTGTCTTATATTTTGAAACATCATAACCTCCATGATACAATGATGTTCAAAAAGGCTTTTCTAGCAACAATGAAAAATACTATAATACCATAAAATACATACGAATGCAATATACGTTAACTAAATAACATAAAACTGCATAAAACAAATAGCTAACAACAAACTGTAATATGTTATAATACAGTATAATATAAGAATATAATATGTATAATATAATACAGTGTTGGGGAAAGTTACTTTTAAAAGTAATGCATTACAGTATTGCGTTACTTCCTAAAAAAAAAGTAACTAATTACATTACTTAGGTTTCTTATGGAACGTAATGTGTTACATTACTTTTGCGTTATTTTTTAAATCTGGACAGGGCTTGCTTGTTTGTTTTTATATAAAAAGTTCTATTTTTAGCAAATGTAAAAACCCTTTCGCACCAAAGTGAAATGAATAAGCCTCAGGCTGAAGGAAAAATGAAAATTCATGTCTGTATAGCAGAACGCAGGAGAAGAGAGTTCAACACTCTTCAGCAATAAAAACAACAACAACGAAGCAAAAATGTTCATTTATCTAAAGTCATTTTTCTTACTAGTACTCTTACTGGTTGAACTGGATAATCAAAGGTCAGCAGCAAAGACATTGGTTAATAAAATGGGATTAAACACATAAAGGATATTTGTTATTTAACATTTTAATTATTGCAGCTCTGCGTCATATGCTGAGTTTGCATTTCACTGTTTTATTTCATTTTGATGAAGACTGAATCAGTTTTTTTGCAAGTGAGATGAGTAAATGCATGTTCACATTTAGTCTAGAGCTAGAGTATTATGTTCACACTTCTGTACTTCTGATTTCTCTCAACATGGGGACAGGAGACACGTCAGTCAATAAAAGGGGAAACAAAGTAACTGGCGTTACTTATTTGAAAAAGTAACTCAGACATTTTCTTGTAAATTAAAAAGTAATGCGTTCCTTTACTAGTTACTTGAAAAATCTAATTACATAACTCGTATTACTTGTAATGCGTTACCCCAACACTGGTTATAAAGAAATGTTATAAAACAAATCTGATTGGTCACACACTTCTGGAAATGCCCATCTCTACACAAATGACCAGTAAGTATTTTTTTTTACTTATACCTGTATGTAAACACATACAATAACCTTACATGAAATCACATGTATCGTCTTTATAAATAATTTCATGGTAAAGTAACTAACCAACAGGCTTTTACCATAGCAGTTTTCTACGTTATGTTTCTGTTCAACTTTGTTTTAACGCTCCAACATCTCTAATGTAAGGAAGATCACACAGCCTTAAATGCACTCCTTAAAACTCTGACTGTCGGCTTATGGCTTCATATTTAACAAAACTACACTACTCTCTTTCTCTCTCTCTATATATATGTTGATACACGTTATGTGTTATTTGTCACATACTCAAGTCATAATGTTCACTAAGTTCAGTATTTATTTTTTTAAATAAGCACTTTATCACAGGTACAGGTGCCTCTAGCTCATGTCAATAAGTACCTAACTTAAAAACCTTCCTCTGTCAAAAAGGAAAACTTTAGAAGACTAACATGCCCTATTATAAGCTTACTAAACATGTATTAAAAAGAAAAGTGGGGAAGGTGTCATACCCGAGTCACACGTCTGCCATCCAGGATCACTAGAGAAACAGCAGCAATTCAGACTAAACCACAACCCCATAAACATGCGTGAAAAAGGACACTCAAAACGTCACCACAGTTCCCATGATGCAACTGCAAACGAGCCCCCTTATTTAGTGTACAGGTGAAAGTTAAGGGAGCGGTTTTCAGGGCTGGGAGGAGCTAGCAGCTGCAGTTGCAGCCTAAGGACAGGGTTTGTGATTGGACGACTGCATAAGCTAGAAGGAAACAGAGGGATTTTACAGTATAGCACATACAGGGACAAACGGAAAGCAAACAGTGGATGGTCTTTGGAGTCTGCTGGGCTGGAAGAAGGAAGCTGGTAAAACAGTCGGATGAGGGAATGACGTGGGCTAGACCCTGGAAACTGTCTGAAATTTGGTATAACATAAAATCCTTCCACATTAAACCTTATGTAGTTTACATTCTTAAAAATGAAGGTGCCAAAAGGGGGATTCACAAGGCCATAGAACAACCATTTGGGGTTCCTAAAATAACCTTTTTTTTCATAGTGTGAAGAACATTTCAACTATTTTAACTTTTTTCAACTATATAGAACTTTTTGTGGATTGGAAATGTTCCATGGATGTTAAAAGGTTCTTCGTGGAACCATAAATGGCAATAAACACTTTTAAAGGGAACCCTGGATTAATATAATGTAAATGTTGTTCTTACTGAAATATGTAGTAGAAAATCCCATGAAAGATTTATGTTATTAAAAAGTCAACATCGTTTTATAAATATTTTAGACTATAGTGGGCGCCATTATTTTTGATGATGTAAACACCATTATTTCGATGATGGTTGCACTCAGTGAGCTACTGGCGTTACCTGTTGCTATTTTTACTGTAACACATTGTGACTTTTGGTTGTAATTTTCAGTTGAAGAGCCACAAGAGAAGTGTCGTAAGTCTACACTTCTTTCCTAGTGATAAGAAGAATAAGACTTTCTAAAGACCCATGTCTTTGTTCTCTCCACTTTAGCCCTGATGCCTTTTAGGCTTTTAGTAGACCACAGCTACTGAAAGAGCTTACAAACGGCAGAGACAAGAAACCCTAGATGCCATCCTGGCAGGATGTGAACATGTGACGATTGTCATGATGCCGCAGCCACTGAAGGAGTTTCTCAGTGCGGTTTTCAATCGATATCCAGGGGCTTTTAGCCTCCTTGTGGGGAAAAATCAATGATACGGCATTTGGTTTTAGCCTATGCTTATATCCATCGCCACCTGTAAGCTCTTTCAGCTGTGGTCATCATATCAGTCTTTCATGGGATTTCTACTACAAATTTCATTAAGAGACATTATTTATGCTATATTAAGCCAGTTCCCTATAAGAGTGTAGCTCAATTATGTACACATACCCAGAGGAAAATAATAATAATATAATTGCCAAAGAGGATGCTTGTTCATAGCTCAGCAGACAATTCCTCCTCTAATTCCTGTATAGGACAAACAATTTAGATATTACAGATCACTTCCCTATTGGCACAGGCCACATCAAAACACTACAAAAACAAGTCACGCTTATCGCTTACTATCACCCGTCAGCTGCAAGAAAGGGCTGTTGTAATATCTCTTTTATTGATACAAATAACAAACAGAGGGTGGAAAATCTAGAAATGTTGCAATTCAAATTACAACTCAAATCTCAGACAACAGCACCATAGCTCAGAACATGTGCACAAAACTATTAGTCCACGGCGTTAACTTGTATAGTGTGACATTGAAAGGAAGAGTTCAGCGGTGTCATTTACTCACCCTGATTACATTTTTAAACTGTTTGGTCCATCGGCGACAAAAGAAGATAGACAGGATGTTCATGCTACTGTTTTCTATATAATGCTAATATAGATGCTAAAATAAGGGAAAAAGCACTATAAAGCTCAAAAAACTAGTTTGTATAAGTTGTGCACTATATTTTTAGGGCCAGTTTTACTAAACAGGGCAAATTAGCGCGAGAGCTAATGTGACCACCTGTTCCGCTTTGTGTTGTACCGCACAGCTTTTTTTTTTTTACCACCCCTTGTCAAAAAATCCTATTGGAATTGGAATTATCCTTTAGGATCTTATAGATTCTTAGAATCCTATTGGACAATCTGATTTATTTTAATGGAATTTCACTTTGTCCTATAGGATTTTAGAATCTTATGGGACATTCTGATTCATTTGAATGGAATTTCACTTTTTCCTGTAGGATTTTAGAATCTTATTGGATATTCTGATTTATTTGAATGGAATTTCACTTTGTTCTGATTTTAGAATTTTATTGGACATTCTGATTTATTTGAATGGAATTTCACTTTGTCCTGTAGGATTTTAGAATCTTATTGGATGTTCTGATTTATTTTAATGGAATTTCACTTTTCCCCATATGATTTTAGAATCTGATTGGACATTCTGATCTATTTTAATTGAATTTTACTTTTGTCCTATAGGATTTTTTTTTT
>JAHKKF010531719.1:53648-75587 GCA_019740295.1 Labeo calbasu | reverse complement strand
TAAATTAAATTAAATTAAATTAAATTAAATTAAATTAAATGAATAACTAAATTAGTTATTAAAGACTAAATATTGTGAAATAGAAGTACATTTCAGCTTACTTTTAAAAAGAGTAGTTAGTATAGAAATAATATACAATATATACAGAAAATTTGAAAGCAAAGTGCAAACTGAACATAAAGTTTTTGGGCCCTAAACTGTATGTTTGTTACAAAAAATGAAATGTATTATAGATACAATTTTATTTAAATACAGTTAGTAACTTAAAAGTACCTTTTTTGACCCACTTCAGTAGGACTCAAGTATATCATTAATTTCATAATTCAGTTGTTAGAATATGTTTAAATTGTACCGGCAAATGTTAAACTAAAATCTACTCTAAAATAATTTTAGTAAACTATTTGAAATTACACATTTGTAATGATGAAGTTGCAGTTTAGTTCATTTAAAATGTACTACATCTAAATATAATATTGAATAAAACACTAAATTATAATTAAATACTTTATGTATGCTTTAGCATGTTAGTCAGCACATCAAAATAAGTGTGCTTTAGAGCATGAAAAGACTTTAATTTGACATTATTACAAAGTGCACTTTTTCAAAAAGTGTGTTAAGAAACATTATATATTATTAAAATGCAGTTTTTTAAAAACATACTTTTAAGATTTAAAGCACGCAACAAATGCACATCAAAACACTAACGGCAGCTAGTGTTAATATAATGAAGGTTAATGACAAATATGATTTGAAAATAAAAATGGCATAACCACTGGGATACGATGAGACACCTGGGATACATTTTCCACTTTACAATCAACTGCAAAAGCCACAGAGACGCACAGGTCTTATGGTATGGAACGCCCACGTTTCACTAGTCGATCAATTCCTGATGGATCAAATCAAGTCCTGCTTTACATTTCAATTATTCACTCTTGAATACGTCACATTATAATGGTAAATCTTTGATTAGAGATCTTTGTTCATATTTGGGATGCGCTGAAATCCGTAAAAAAGGTAAAGAACGGATGAGAAGAGCCCTGTCCTCACTCACCTTCTGCAGAAATAAAGGCATGATTAGCTTCGTTTCAACAGCCCACACAAACCCTTAGAATCTAGTGTGTGAATTACCTGTCAAAGAGTCTGGGAGTTTCACAAAAGTACAAAACATTCAGTGGACTAGAAAATGACAAAAATGAGGCATAGCGTGCTGTGACGTGCATTAATTTGCTGTGCTAAGATAGATTGTGGCGGGGGGTGTTTATATGCATGCGTGTGCTGGGATATGTTTTGTGTTGAGGGGTGATAAATGCGACAGACTCCGGGAGGACAGCAGTGAATTATGACCTCATGATAAAACACAAATCAGCCAGTCCACACCACACCACTTTCCTGCAAACTTTCCAATTTAGCACTTTTAATTAGCCCTTATTGTCATCTACAATAACTAAATAAACAGATAAATCAGTAATCACTGACACTTTACCCGCTAGAAAAAAAAAGGGAGTGAAAACAAAAACGGTTTACATTCCCTTGTGAATAAAGAAGTGTGCTTTGTATTGAACATGCCCTTGTTGTGTACTCATAATCTTAAATATTTTTTTTTAAACTGTACTTTCGCCCATGAACTAATAAGTTGACACACTACATCCAAGGATTCAAGGTTCACAAAGGTTAATTTAGATACTTTTTTTTGTTATAAGTGAACAATATACCCATTACAGTTTTTTTTATTTCTGAGTGGTATGATTCTTTGATGTTAGTTACTATTACTGTTATTATATTTGGTAGATAGAATCGGATGCCCATTTTCCACAAGTTGATATGATTCTTTAGGGTCTTAATGAAAAGTCCATAACATACTTTGGTTAAAATTTCTCAGCGGTAGAGTAAAACAACACCCTTTTTACCTTGTCAGAATCAGCTCAAATCACAGCGAGCTGTTTTGGTGCATATCCCTTTAAATGCTAATGAGCTCTGCTCACCCCGCCCCTCTCTTCTGTGGGGTGATGAGCTGCTCTCTGAGAAACTGTAAACTTTAGCCACATTTAGCCACAAAACTTGCTAACTAACACATTATTAGGAAACCCTTATACTATATATAGGTGAAGTTGGATCAGGAATGATTTGCGCGAACATAGATGCATTTCGGTAGATCGGGTGGCACGTTCCTTTCAAAAACGTAATCCTCTGTGTCTTCAGCGGCTCAGATGTTGGGAGTAAATGACGATTGCTATGTTCATTATTACTTCCAACAGCAAAACACCTCAATTGCTTAGGAGCCATTCTTGTCTACCCCTGCTCAAGTGTCGAAACAATTGCGGACTGTTCACAGCTCACTCAGGGCGGGTCTGTGCTAAAAGGTCCGTGTCAATAAATAGTCATGGGAGGAGCCTGTGGAGAACTACATCACTCTGCCAGGATCTCAGAACAGCTTGATCTGAGAAAGTGATTATTATTATTGGGGATTAAAAAAAGGGGAGGATTTTTATCATTATAGGGTGGATGTGTACACACACTGCCAACACAATTATGTTTAAACAATATGTGAAAGTGAATTTTCCATCCAATGACGCCTTTAATTCTGCTTGGTGCCTGAATTGGTAATTAGTTTATAATACTGTAAAGAATTAACTTTCCTCTTGTTACAAAATACGCTGATATTAACTAAATATGTCATTTAAGTATATTTAAAGAGAGTACCTTTCTAATGACTATGTTTCTACACTTAAGTACGCTTTAAAAAGTGAACTTTGCAATAACTTCAAAAACAAAGTTTTACTTTAATGTACATTTTAAATCATGTTTTAATAATGTTTAAAAATACAGTTGTTTTGATGTGTTGACTAACATAGCATTTTGTAATTTTAACTGCAGTGGGATATTTGATATTACATTTAATGATAATATATTTTAAATGTAGAATTTGGAATTTTATCATAAAAGATGTATAATAACAAATATTAAAAAAACAAACAAAAAAAAAAACAAAGTTTCAAATGAAGTGACATTAAAGTATATTTTAGTACGTTAAATGCAAAAACAATGTAAGTAATTATGAAATTGGTTTTAAAGATGTACTTAAGCACTTAATCAAGATTAAAAGATGTCTCCGAAGTTCAACTAATGCATTTAATGTTAAACTATAACACATTCTCAAGTAATTACATAATCAATTAACATTCAATTAATTGTGCTAAAACATTACATTTTTAGTTTTAAGTATTATTTATTTACAATAGTATTATATATTATTTATATTTTAGGTGTTCTGTTTATATAAATATGTGATTTCTGTAGCAAATACTGCTTTTACAAGTTTTTTTTTTTTTTACTGACCATCATGTGATTATTGAAATGGACCACAAAACCAGTCTTAAGTAGCACGGGTATATGTGTAGCAATAGCCAACAATACACTGTATGGGTCAAAATTATCGATTTTTCTTTTATGCCAAAAATCATTAGGATATTAAATAAAGATCATGTTCCATTAAGATATTTTGTAAATTTGCTACCATAAATATATCAAAACTTAATTTTTGATTAGTATTGCATTGCTAAGAACTTCATTTGGACAACTTTAAAGGCGATTTTCTCAATATTGAGTTTTTTTTGCACCCTCAGATTCCAGATTTAGTTGTATCTTGGCCAAATATTGTCCTAACAAACCTGTTTATTCAGCTTTCAGATGATGTATAGATCTCAATTTTTTAAAAAATGACCCTAATGACTGCTTTTGTGGTTCAGTGTTATTGAAATACAAAATGAAATGTCAGAAGCTGCTCTTTTTCCATACAGTAGCATGAAAGTATTATAAAACCACTATAAAACCAGCTCACATGCCTTATGAAGCAATATAACTTCGTTTGATGAAAAGACAACATTTAAGTCATAATTTGTTGAAAATCTTCCTCTGTGCGGCATCTCTCAAATCTCATTTGCACTCATGTATATTCCAATATTAGACGTTCAGATACATTTAGTCAAGATTAATTGGCATTTAACCATAAAGGCAGTTACAGTCTGTTAATTATTTTATTTTTAAAAAACTAGAACGTATTTTTGTGGTGAATATGAAGGAAACGGACTATTACAATCACTTATTCTTCCTCTCAGTGCTACAAAGCAGCTCACATCTCCAGTCAGTTAGAGCAGCTTTGATCATTTTACTGGCTGACAGAGTGTCTTTCCCACTCAAGGGTGCAACATTTATAAATAACATTTTGGATAACAGGAACACGACACTGATGGCAGCTAAACAGCGAGTGTTTACCCAGAGAGCATCACCCAGAGGAGCAGAGCTCAGAGCCGAAGCAGCAGTGGGTCTCATTTAAACAAGCCTGAGACAGCAAGCAAATAAATAAGGCCTGCAGCTCTCCTGCCCTTTAATGTATTCAATTAAACCAGTCCCTCTGGAGACAAGACGCACACACACGCATGCTGCTGTGGGGGAACATGATGAGGATCTGAATGCTCTCAATACACTCCATCTTAAATCCTCATTGGAAATTTCTCTCAACAGGTTTCTCCTAATTAACCCTCCCAAAAGGTGATGCACTCTCGCGCAGACGGGGGAAAAATATCAAATTCAAACACGCTGAATGAAAGTTTGAGGAAATGGCAGGGCGCGGAACGACGGAGAGCTGTTTACAAAGACATTGTGGCGGTCTCGCGGAGGTTTCATTCATCTGGTTGGAAGGCAGGCAGGTAAAGTGTATGAAAGAACAGGTATACAATAGTCCCTGTGCATGAGAAAAAAACATAATTACACAGCTGGATGTGACATCGCTTCAAATGTCACGGAACTACAACTTCGCTCGAGGATGGCATAAAAGATAAAAGACAAACGTATAAACTTCACGCCGATGTTTCTGGCCCCCCGATGTCAGTCTCTCGGAAAAGCGAATAAAATAATACAAATCTTACAGTCAGAAGCGGCAGGTGAACTCAGACATGAGATGGCTGGTGCAATTATGAGAAATATGTCTGTGACAGAATTAATCTAGTGTCCCTTTGTACTTCCAGCTAATTTTCCATGCAGCCCCATTGTGTTTCAAAACCCCACTGAATTTGTATCTATTAAAATGAATCTCTTATTACGGTGCCTACATGCCTCTCCTCTGCCCTCACATTTTTTTCCATAACAAATCAACTTAATCAAGCTCATTAACTGTCATTATTAGACATTTATTGTTATCTTTCCATGAGCTCTCTTGACAGGCGGTCCCCTCCCACACACGTCCCCGCAACACTGCGGGCACCACTGGGCCCCGACACACACACACACACGCACAAACACTCTCGTCTTCTTTGTCTTGCGCTAAAACACACACGCAGCCATTGTACCTTCAGGTAGCTGCATCACATCATCATCTCGGCTGATAAAAATGATAAATGTGATAAAAGAAAACTTTCAGAGCTCAGGAGAGTTAAAGTGATAGTTCACCCAAAAATGGAAATTCTGTCATCATTTATTCACCCTCATGTTAATCCAAACCTGTGTGAGTTTAGTTCTTCTGTTGACGGTAACTGTTGACTTCAATATAATGTAAAAAATAATGCTTGGAAGTCAGTGTCTACCAGCAATTGTTTGCTTCCCAACATTCTTCAAAATATCTTCTTATGTGTTCAGCAGAAGAATCTCACATAGGTTTGGAACAAGATAAATGATGACATAATGTTAATTTTTGGGTCAATTATTTCTTTAATGGAGTACTTAGTCATGCATTTGGCAGATGCTTTTTTCAAAAGCAGTGTTATAACATTGTGCATTGCCTGCCAATCAACATTGGCATTTCTAGCGTCATGCTCTACTGTTTGAATTACAAGAAGTATTCATGTTTCTCCTAAAACTCCTAGAACTGTTTGAGTTCATACTGAGATCTCTGACTTGATCATTTGGCAGACACGTTTTTATCTCTTGTGCAAATGAAGTGCGCTCAAATAATCTATGCTAAATATGTTGATCATTTAAGTGCAAAATTTACCTCAAATGTTTATTTTTTTGCCATTTACTCTTCAGGTTCAGGTTTCCTAATGGAGTTCTTTATTTGACTCATGTCTTCACTGCATCACAGAAATGCTTGAGCCAACATAAAGTAATTGGAAATACGTGCCTCTATATACAGTTCTGCAAAACTGAAACAAACAAACAAACAAACAAAAAAACGTACATATATGTACTACTGTATGAATTACTGCAGTTTTCAGTTGAAATAAACACTAGATGACAAACTTTTATTCCTTTTCACACAAAGTATGATTTACACACAGAGATTAGATTAATATAGCTATATTTTCACACAGTTGCTTACAGAATATTATGTTATGGATTCAAAATAATTGTAAAACTAATACTTTTGAACGTTGTCGTCACATATACAGCTTCATATGCATGAGTTTTGCAATTCAGTAGGTTTGCTCAACCCTATCTCAAAACCAATTCATACATATTTAACGAGGTGGCTAATTTGTACGAATTCGTACAAATGAATGTGTACGATTTCAGTGACAGGTAGGTTTAGGGGCGGGTTTAGGTGTAGGTCATTCATACAAATTGTACGTATTGTGCAACTCGTAAAATACGTACATTTTCACTAAAATCGTCGTATGAATTCGTACAAATTAGCCACCTCGTAAAATATGTACGAATTGCCATGAGATCGGGCTGTGTTTGCTCGGTAGCTCACGCGATATGACGTTGCAGTTGAGTGATGAAAAGCTCCGGTACAAATACCGTGAAACTGTGATTCGACAAAACAACTCAAATCCACATAGGGAAGTTAAAATAGCACGGCTGCATCTACAAATGTGTTTTTATATCACTTTTGCATCACTCTTTATATCGCATTTGTTTAGGGTTAGGTTTGGTGTAGGGCAGGGGTGTCAAACTCCGGTCCTGGAGGGCCGCAGCCCTGCAGAGTTTAGATGCAACCCTAATTAAACACACCTGATCCAACTAATCAAGTCCTTCAGGCTAAATTGAAAACTGCATAGTATGTGTGTTGGAGCAAGGTTGGAACAAAACTCTGCAGGGCTGCGGCCCTCCAGGAACTGAGTTTTTGACACCCCTGGTGTAGGGGATATTTCCAACACGATATTAAACTTAAACTTTAGCAACACTCCCTAGATATTTCAATTCTGATTGGCTGCAATACATACCTTAAGCAGCGTAATAAAAAAATGCAGCAATACGTGCCATATTGAATTTGTATTTTAGCACCACTCTCTGGACATTTCACTTTGAAACTGCGAAATGTGCAGTAAGGTACATTATTACGGTGTTGCAGAAATGTATGTAGAGGCACGTATTTCCATTTGGTTGGTTTGACCCTTATATTGAGATATTGCAGACTTTGGTATCTTGGTAAATCAGAGAACATTTCAAAACATTGGGAACTCTTTTGAAATTATAGAGTAGGCACATATAAGATTACTTTTATTTCAGGACATAAATCCGAGGAGAGAATACTCTAGAAAAAAAGCCGTAGTTGGTTCTCTATTTTATTTCATTTCTGTCTATACAGGATAAACATTCATTTGTGGTTTTCTGGAAACTTTTTTATCTTTAAGCAACGCATTCATATTCTTATAAGCTGAGGATGTGATTCAGCGTCAGAGTTACAGAGAAGTTGTTGAAGTTAGTTTACTGTATACACGTTATCAAGGACTGTGAATTCTTCTTCCTGACAGATGACAGCTTCCTTCCTCTCTCTCCCACACACATGCTCATCCAGAGCCCTGAACAGCCTGCTAATTAGAGTCATCTCTACTGTTGTGAGCTATTTAGTGTGACTGATTATTGCTGACACCACTAACATCTACCAAACCAAGATACCAGAGTTACACAGAATGTATGTGAGTGTGTGAAAAAAGAATTTTATTTTGATTTAAAATTAAGATGCAGCATAAAGATCCAAACAAGATGTACCCCAATCAGTCTATTTTAAGATCTTGAAATCAAACAGAGGTCTCATATGCTTCAGTTGTGCTGCTTAATGTTATTATTGTTATTTTTTTTTTTCAGGATTATTTGATGAGTAAAGTTCTAAAGAAAAGCATTTTTTTAAAGATTTTTTATAACAATATACACGTCTTTTCATGCTGTTATATTTGATCAATTTAATGTATCACTGCTGAATAAAAGTATTCATTTCTTAAAAAATATACCAACCTCAACCTGTTGAACTGTATTGTAAATGTGAGAAAACAACCAAATATCTCAACTGTTTGTCCAATACAGCAATGAGAGCAAATGGTAACAAAAATATTTGAAGTAAATTTTGCATTTTTAGATGCAAAACAATCCAAGCCTCATTTCTGTCAAATTTTATTCATTGATATTACACTGATAGGTCACACTATATTTTAAGGTCCGATTCTCGCTATTAACAAACCATTAACTACGACTCTTGCCTTAACTAACTTCTAATTTGCTGCTTATCAATAGTTAGAAAGGTAGTTGTTAAAGAAGAAGCCCACTTCCAGAACAGCAATTTACAGATAATGTACTCACCCACTTGTCAATCAAGATGTTCATGTCTTTCTTTCTTCATCGTTTGAAGCCGCATTTAAACTGCATTTTGGAAGTTCAAAATCGGGGTACCACAGCAGTCAATTATATGGAGAAAAATCCTGAAATGTTTTCTTCAAAAAACACAATTTCTTGACGATTGAGGAAAAAAGACATGAACATCTTGGATGACAAGGGGGTGAGTACGTTATCTGTAAATTGCTGTTCTGTAAGTGGAGTTCTCCTTTAAATTATGGTATTGGGTAGGATTATGGATGTAGAATACGTGCTTTATAAGTACTAATAAACAGCCAATATGTTAATAATAGGCATGCTAATAAGCAATTAGTTAATATTGAGAATTGGTCACAAATTACATTACTTTGGAGCCATTTTAAAATGAAATGTGACGCTACAAGCATGCACAGAATGTGGCAGTGTTATAGTGAGTGGCACTACAAGGTTAATCAGAATTGAAAATAGCATTACACTTACACTAAACCCTAAACTAAGCCTAACTAATAGTGTTAACAAAAGCAAATGTGAGATACAAATGCATTTGTTGATTTTACAAGCCTGCGAGCTCTTTTATCATGAATTGTTTTTTAGAGGACTCAAGTACCAGGTGAGCTACTGAGCAAGTTTACTGCATCACAAAAGCAGATTATGTGAGGAAAACATCAAAATGTATTAATTTATGAGTCATCTTTTGAGGTGTTTTGAGGTCCTGACATACAACTGTGCAGAGAAAAGCTCCAAAATATGCCTTCATTAATCAATAATTTACCCCTCGAATGATAGTTCATAGTGTTCAGTTCGGAAACTTCAGTGAGATGTATGTATAGATACGTTTCTGCAGTTTTGCAGAAATGTAGGTAAAGACAAATCAAAAGTTAGAATTCAGCATTTCTTCCTTTTACATAAAAGCAGAGCATTAAAGTTAACTTTTCATCAAATGATAAGCATATATGATAGAGACTGTTAAATAGCAGTTCCCTGAAAACCTGAAATGAACACATTTTTAAACAGACTTAATTGCATCGCATTAAGCAGTTTCTTGAAAAGTGTGCATAATTGCATTACAGTCTGGAAGGTAGAGGTATGCAGAAGATAGTCTTTGCAGTTTTGAAAAAAGAAAAGAGAAAAAACCCTATGGATAGAGGTTGAGAAATATGCAAATGAGAAAGATATTTGTTCGTCGTTAATGAGGCACACGAGCAAAACCAGAACGACAGAGTTTCAAACTTAAGCGCACAACAACAGACAGGTTTAACCCCTGCTAATCTTCCACGTCCGCGACACACACAAATCCACCATTAATCTGTCCGCGCGTCATTAAATTTACGCGTTTAGTCACGCAGGACGTTTGTGTTTCTTTGAACCGTTTGTTACTTTGTACTGATTTCAAATGCCAAAGCAAATGCTAAGGACAAAAAGCATGTGACTCCAGCATTCAAATGCTAGAGACAAATATCAAGTCATTCCAGAAACATTTTAAGGAAACACTTAAATAAAAGGCTTCCCCTGATAAAGAAAACTTAATATTACAGGTTTGGAAACAACCGTCTCGGAGTTGGATATTTATTTTCTTAAATATAATCCGGCATGTTCCCAAGTCTCTCCAACACAGTTTCGAGAGACAAACTTTGCGGTAAACACGGCGGCTGATTATATCCCAGCAGTTCTCTCGCCTACAATCAGGAGAAAAATACACCGGCAGGAAAAGTGACACAGAAATTGTAGGATTTTTGTCAAAAAGTCTATTTACAAATCAGTTCAATAGAGAGTGTGTACGAGAACACCAGCCATTTCCTTCCCAGCAAGACTCGCTACATTACACGAGCTCATTTTCATCTCTCCGTTTCAGACTTTAATCAGACTTTAACTGCCGCAATATGAAAGTGTCTTAAACAAAGGGCTCTGCTCTCTACAATAACACTTAAAAAGGCCCTTTGTGTGGCTTTTTCCCCCTGCGAACAATAGCAAATTATATCGGGGTAAGAAATCTTTTATAATGAATCACACATTTGCTGATTGCAAATAATTGCGTTAGGCGTGCGATATTGGCGGGGTCGTAGAGGTGACTGTGCTTCGAGTAATGTGAGGATTTGATCTCTGGCCCTCGCTGATGAGGTCTATTCACAGCACCGCTGACCTGCGCTCCCCCCCTCTCTCACCGCCACTTCACTATGATGAGGAGAGTGTTGGTTAAAGTTTGGAGCGAGGTGCGATTAGAACAGAAGCCCCTCTCAACCCGTCGCCCCCACCCGTCCGCCCCCGCGCTCTCCTGAGCCGTACCTGCTCGCGTTTCTCTCTGACCTCGCGGCGAAACCGAGAACGCGCGCGGGACAAAGCGGCGCTCGATTACCTGTTCAAACAAACGTGCCGCAGGTCAACCAGTGATAAAGCGACAGACAATACAAAAGATGCTAAATGTGACTTCATTAATACAAAAAAAACCCCGTGCAGAAAACAATCTGCCTTTAAAAAAGGCCTGTGTGGCCTGCTTGTTCAAATCCAGCTTGTGACGTATCCTCATCCTGGTTTTGTGAATAAAGAGTGGCTATTTGAAAAGAAAGTTAAAAGTGACTGCTCTTCCAAAAGCAGAACCGCCTTTAACTTAATGATTCAGAATATTCTACATTAAGACAGCATGGTGCTAAGATATGTGGCAGACGAAAAAATTAGGTTGAATACTGGGTAAAAATTAACTGGCATCACTGCTAGTGTGAAAAAAGTACACTTTTAATGCTTTTAGAAGTATCTACCACAGACATAATATTCTTTAAAAGTGTGAACTGATTGTTATTTTTATCTGACTAAATTAAATTGATATGTATTATTACATATACATTAAATGCAGTGTGTTCATCTTTACACTGACTCATTTGAACTTGTATAGTCATGAATGTAAATATTTGTGACTCTGGACCACAAAACCAGTCATAAGGGTCAATTTTTGGAAGTTGAGATTTATACATCGTCTGAAAGTTTTCCACTGATGTATGGGTTGTTAGAATAGGACAATATTTGGCCAAAATGCAACAGTTTGAAAATCTGGAATCTGAGGGTGCAAAAAAATCAAAATATTGAGAAAATCGCCTTTAAAGCTGTCCAAATGAAGTTCTTAGCTATGCATATTACTAATCAAAACTTAAGTTTTGATATATTTATGGTAGGAAGTTTATAAAATATCTTCATGATCTTTACTTAATATCGTAATGATTTTTGGCATAAAAGGAAAATTGATTTTTGGCTATTGCTACAAATATACCAGTGATACTTAAGATGGGGTTTTGTGGTCCACGGTCACATTTGTAACTACACATTAATGATGAAGTTACTATTTAGTACATTTAAAATATATAAACTTTAAATGTAATATTGGATAGCAAGAACTTGTGCTTTAGTCTGTAAAAACTGTACTTCATTGAAAATGTATTTTAAAGTAAAACTTTTAATTTGACATTATTACAAACCACACTTTTTAACTATAAGTGTACCTTGTTTTAAGAAGCATAGTCTTGGAAGTGTACTCTATTAAGTTTACTTAAGAGGCCTTTTATTTAATTTATGTAATCTTAAAGTAGATTTTTACGCACATTACAACTGCAATTAAGTGCCTTCTTTAACACAAGACACAACCAGTCAAAAATGTTCTGACAGTTATCAATACGTCAGTTTTTTAAGTTTGTTTAGAAGTTTTTAGACTGTAAAAATCATTGTTTTCTCAGAATAATAATAATAATTTGAATTGAACTGCAAATGCAGGGCAAATTTCTTATTAAAATTCCTGATTTCCTTAAGTTATGTCTCATAACATAAAATTCAAGTGCTTCTGATCTGATCACATAAAAAAAGAAAGAGAACTGAAGTTGTTATTCACTGAAACTCGACTTAGTGTACAACCACTTACAAATGTTATTTCAAAACAGACTCAGAGTGTTTCAATCAGTCAGAAATCACATGAGAGCTTGTAGCATTCAACATCATCAACGACAAATCTGCACATTTTGAGACGGCAAATATTGAGATTATGAATGACATAAATTGGGATTTAAGTGCTTCTGTTAGGGCGAAGACTTTCAGGGGAAAATAACTAAAATTTCATAGTGTTCCTCATTCAAAGCTATCATGTGGCCTCAGAATACGAACAGAATAGAACTTGTATGATACTTTTATGGTGATTTTGTCATTTTTGGAGCATGACAGTAAATATCAGTGTTCAATTTCTTTGCATGGAAAAGAAGTGCACACCTATGTATGTTAGATCGCTGTCTCCATGCCTATACAATTAAGATCCAGCCCCGGACATCAGATCCCGTCAGAAAATATCAGTTTGTCCGATATCAGAACAACTCATCAGCAGAGAGGTCTAATACCCAAACCCTGTTAACAGGAGGTCTTGTCTGGTACCCAAAATACCCAAAACACTATTAACAGTCTTCTATCAACCAAGAAGTTGACTGAGGAAAAAGCTAATGAAAGTGAAGAGCAGAAGCAGGAGACGAAGTAATGATGATAAAAAGGAGCAGAGTTTATTGAATGGTCTTAGTTGCGTATGTCTCAATGCTCAGACTTCGTCTGAAGAACACGAATCCAACAAGTATTGTTATACCAAACTGACTCACAACAACATCCCATAAACCTTGAGTTTCTATGAACATTCCCTTGTATCTCTTATTCATGAACAGCCCTTAAAGCTACACAGTCATAAAACTAAACAACAATGGAAAAAATATATAAAAAACAACTATAATATAATATAAATGACTACTCAATTAATGAATCAATAAAATGAATATATAAATGAATATAATGATTATTATAAATGATTATATGATTAAATGGAATAATAAAATTATTAATGATTATAAATGAATAAATGAATAAAGAATAAATGAAGAATATATAAAAAGAAAACAAAACACAACACAAATGTGTGGTTGCCCTGAGGCAAAACACACACAGTTTGCATTTGAGGATCAACAGATCCTTCATGTATGAAAGACATATAATCAGAAAGACTCAATGACAAAATGTCAATTTTAACCCTAAAGATTTAGTTTTTAATGATGTAATAAAATCCTCCGACACTAGAAAGATCACCAAAGTCAACATGACTAATTTTTTTTTTTTTTTTTTTTTTTGAGAGAGAGAGAGTGTTCTGGAAGGTGTAATATAGGATTTTTTAGTTTAATGTGTGTTTTTTTTCCAGAAACATTTTAANTTAACCCTAAAGATTTAGTTTTTAATGATGTAATAAAATCCTCCGACACTAGAAAGATCACCAAAGTCAACATGACTAATTTTTTTTTTTTTTTTTTTGAGAGAGAGAGAGTGTTCTGGAAGGTGTAATATAGGATTTTTTAGTTTAATGTGTGTTTTTTTTCCAGAAACATTTTAATAGCTCGGTCTCTGAATAACCAGGTCAGTTATATATTAACCTGATTTGCAATCTTGAATTGTACAAAACCAGCGGCACAGAACGCATTCTACTATGTACCGCCTCACCTCCCAAAAAGAAACAAAATAAATCAATACAATAAATGATTACATTGTGACATGCTCCTTTTGGATTTGGATTGTTTCGTAAGACAAAACACCATTCAGACGCATTACACTGCATGATTGCCATTTACACACAAGGTAAACCTGAAGCTCTCCTCTGATAACCGGCAAACAAACGTGTGTGAATGAGCTCTGAAAAACTCTGATTTAACTCTCCTCTCCTGGTTTTCATGTGCCATTGTTTCCTCGTGTGCAAATGGCACAGAATTTAGCGCAATATGACAAACACTGCGGTGTGTGTCAGCGGCTGTCTGACCCTGTCATTTGGCAACCCTCAGATATGAAGTTTTAGGCTGGCAACAGATGAACATGGCTTATTTACAGCGCTCCCAACATAATAAATACAAACAAACATAATCGAGTCATTGAGCACATTGTTCTCCGTCTGAAAGGAAATATCCTGGGAAATCCTCAAAGGGACAAAACATAAATTTGAAATGAATTCCTCTTTAATTACTTCAGGGTATCCTGAAATTCTCTCATGGAATTTGCCATAAATGTTGTGGTACAACCACGGGATCTTTTAAAGAGAGAAAAAAAGAAACAACAGGGAGGATCAACACCTCTGGGAGCCCATCACACACACACACACAGAGGCTGACAGTGTGCCCACATACTCACCACTACAGCTCTCACCACTTCCCCCATTACAGAAATGTTTTTGAAATATTTATGAAAACCAAACAGCACATTTACATTTCACTGGATCTCTAAAGGTTCTATAGTTTCCTGCGTGAGTCTGTGATGCCAACAGTTATTTACTAGGAATAGATTTTATACTGCAATGTTTTTGAGTGACAGCCACTATAAAGTTTAATTAATCTTTAGTTGAATTAACATTTAGTTCATCTTAAACAAAACTTTTGGGCATGTTATTTACAAATAAATTAAAATGTATTTAGCATATAGTTTACATTTTTATTAAATGCAGTTAGTTAAAGTTACAAGTGCATTTACACCAACTTTAGTAGGATTTAAATACTAAGTATATTTATATATAATTTCATAATTACTTATTTTGTCTTTGAAATATGGATAAACTGTGGCCTACTGTTGAATGCACTTACAAACATTTATGGTAAACTAAAATATACTTTAATATAATTTCTATTGAAAACTGTACATCATGGATTGTTGTAATTACACATTTGTAATGAAGAAATTGCAATACTTCTAAAATATATTAACTTTATATGTAATTCATTCATTATAAGCAAATACTTTACATGTGATTTAGTATGTTAGTCAGCACATCAATTGTACTTAATTTATTACACATAAATTTACACAAATTACACATAATTGTACTTCTGTAAAGTATAATAACAAATTACATATGATTTACATTGTTACATATAACAATGAATTAAAATGTGCTTTGGCATCAATACAAAGTGCACTTTTAAGAAAGTTTGTTAAGAAACAATAAAGTGTCATGAAAAGAGTCATGAAAGTGTCTCTTTTTAACTACACTTAAAGGGGTCCTATATGCTTTTTCACTTTTTGAATCTTAGTCAGTGTGTGGTGTGTATGTTTGGGCATAAACAGATCTACAAAGTTACAAATCTCAAAGTCCACTCCAAAGGGAGATATTTCGTTTTTAAAAAATCCCTTTTCAAGAACTACAACGAATGGCTCCTTTGGACTACAACGTTTGTTTTCCGCATGCAATGATGTCACAGCCATTAGAATATCATTCAAATAAATCCCGCCTACAGAATTTCGAATGGTTGGGGGGTATAAGGACGAGGTGGGGGATTAGCCTAACTTTAGTGATGCAGTGCGGAGAGCCACTTCTGGGACGCTTCAATGAGCCGCAGCGGGTATAATCATAAGCACTGACTAGAGTGGCCACGTCAGGTCAGTAACGCACCAGAGACGTGTGCAGTATAAGGGGCCGAAACACATGCTGAGGCATGGTTGGTGTAAATACAAGCATTGACTAGAGTGGCCACGATCTGCTCCGGTGGCTGTGTCGGAGCCGCGCCGCAAACGTGTGCAGTGTAGATAACTTCACTTATGTGTGTGTTTTTTTAAAATGTATAAACTTGCACTAGACTAGGCTAATCAGTGATGATGTTCTTTGATAATGTTAATGTTCTTTGCTTGTTTTCTGTAGCTGTTTTTTGAATAACTAAGAAAATGTAAACATTATAATTAGTAACTTACAATGTTTTAATTCAATTGTTGTCATGGAAAATACAAATTAAGTCATATTAAAAACATCAGGCTGCTTTTAGCCTTATGCTGGAGCTGATTTCAGGCAATATGTAAATGAATAAATTAGCATGATAATATCATGTATCGGCAATCTCGCAGGCTGATGATAGGACACTACTGTAGCGTCAACTATACCTTAATATATCCTTAATTATAATGGATTTTAATTTTCGTACCACCAAGCATGAGAGCATGTTCTAGTACACCCCCAAAACAAAATCAAGACTTTGTAAAATAGCATAATAGGACTCCTTTAACAATAAGTAATATTGTACAAACTGCTGTTCCTGCTTTGAGAAGCTGTGTTATTGATTTTTAATGACAGTTAAGAAAGTTTACCTTAAAGGGTCACTTTTACCCAAAAATTTTAATTCTGTCATTAATTACTCACCCTCATTCTTCATTCATCTTCAGAACACAAACAGTTCTTTGTGCACAAACAGTATTCTCGTAGCTTCATAACATTATGGTTGACCCACTGATGTCACATGGACGTTTTTACATTGTCCTTACTACCCTTCTGGGCCTTGAACATGGTAGTTGCATTGCTCTCTATGCAGGGTCAGAAAGTTCTCAGATTTGTTTAAAAATCTGCGGTGGCCGAGAGAGCTCAACGCGCTGCAACTTAAGAAAACACATGCAAACAGAAAAAAACGACAACAAATTAAGAAAACATCAGTTTGACAACACAGGCGCTGCAAATCCTTGCAACGCAAACACAAATACGTAAACGCACTGCAAATTCTCACAACACAACCAAACACACAAACGGGCTGCAAACACACAAACGCGCTGCAAACTCAGGAACGCGCTGCAAATAGCACGGACCACAACGGAAATGTTTCAGGGGGACCTCAAAAAGTGACGTACCCAGCTGGGAACTGATTATTTGTTCAGTGGCTTTTGGTCAGAGTAGAGGTGTTGTCGGTGAACAAAAATGTGAGTTTTTTGTTTACTTTAACATCCTGATCATACGATTCATTGGTCTTTTGGATATTATTAGACTAATCTGACGAATTACACACTTAACTGTGAAACGTTATTAACTTAATTGCAAATAAATATATATAAAAATAAATATATGCAAATAAATATAACATCTGCAATGCTTCATTAACGGTTAAAATCAGGTCCCAGCTGGGTTCGTCACTTTTTGAGGTCCCCTGAAACATTTCCGTTGTGGTCCGTGCTATTTGCAGCACGTTTCTGTGTTTGGAGTGCGTTTCTGTGTTTGGTTGTGTTGTGAGAGTTTGCAGTCCGTTTCCGTATTTGTGTCTGCGTTGCGAGGATTTGCAGCGCCTGTGTTGTCAAACTGATGAAGATGTTTTATTAATTTGTTGTTGTTTTTTTCTGTTTGCATGTGTTTTCTTAAGTTGCAGTGCGTTGAGCTCTCTTGGCCACCGTAAAAACTGTAAAAAAATTTGTGTCCTGAAGATGAACAAAGGTCTTGCGGGTTTGGAACAACAGTAATTGATGACAAAATCTTCATTTTTGGGTGAACTTACCCTGTAATAAATAAATAAAACAATCCATCAACAATGTCTATAGTCTTAATCTGTGTGGAATCATCACATTTCACACCACATTTCCAGAGCCTGCCATCATGATCCATAATGTGAATCCATAATTAGGAAACTATTAGCTATCAGGATCTACATGACCTTTGACCTCACCGTCATTGAAACTGGCCCAATGAAGAAAAATCAAAAAGTCATTTGACTGGTTCAAATAAGTGTGTAGCATAAAATGACTTATTGGTCATTGATTTTAATAATGTGTTGGAAAATTCATTCCAGAAATCAATCATCTACCACAGAAGAACAGGCAAATTTATTAAAATAAATCTGTACTGAAACAGAAAATCTGTTGTTTCAATTCTACTTTATTTTACTATTTTTTAAAATTGTGTTATATGTCTGTATATGTGTATATATACATTATTTACAATATTTTACCATGCCAATAAAGCTTCTTGAATCTTGATTTAGACAAAGAAGGAAACCAGGGCAAAGGCTCATGACCTTTCACCTGCTCCATCCAGAAAATGATTCAAGCTAAATCAGTTTGGATACACAGTCTATTTCCACTTCTCTTCTAATAATTTCCATGTTTTCTGAGAGCACCCAGTGCACAGCAGTGACGATGACTCTATCAGCCCGAACAGTCCCATCTGAAGAGATCCGGCTCCAGAGGTCTGTGTAAATGAGTGACAGCAGACAGGGCTAAAACTCTGAGTGCACGCACTATTACCGGCTCCCCGGGCCACGAGCGAGAAAAAAGCAACAGCAACAAGCGTAATCTTCGAGCGACCAAGCGATTATCAGCTTGAAATGCAATTTTATGCATTATAACTCCCTTCTCCTCAAATGGTTTTCAGAGCAAAAAGGCCCCTGACATGTGATTACCAGTCAACGAAACAATCCTCTCTCCTCCCCGTCGGTCGCATGTATTTCCCCACGCGGCCGGGTCCTGCAGGTTCCCCCCTTGGCCCTGTCACCGCAGACGTGACGGAGGGGACGGCGGGCGCCCAGGAGCTAAATCCGGGCTGCGGGGTGATGTTCTTTGATTTTTAACCATTACAGAGTTTTCATAGAGCTGCAGTCAATTTATTTTATTTATTCTAATGAGCAGCATTAGTGGTAACGTGGTTAGCGGTGCTCGGGCTCATCGGGTCGTTAATCACACTCTGCAGACACTCGCAAATCAACTTCTAACAGCAAGCACTGAATCAAGCTCAATGGAGCATGCACTCCTTCACAATTTATGATCTTTCAAATTGCATCTTTTCAACCATTAAATTGCAAGATACCATAAATTTTTATCTCCTCTACTTTAGTCCCGGCATTCATTCTGTCCTGCGAACAGCAGAATAGTAGTAAATTCAGGGTAGTTAGAAAGAATTTAAGCTCTGTCTCCTGAAAGGAAATCCAAGCGTAGGGCGAAGGCTGTTAATTTGCCATTGAGGACAAATACCAGGAGTGATAAAGTTTAAGAGCCCAACAGGGAGCTAAATTTAGTCCTGGTAGGCAGCAGTTCTCCACAACCTTGGGTCCACTTCCTGTCTGTGATATTTCAGGTCTTGTTAGATGCCATCTGTCAGATTTGACACTCATCTACAATTACAGAAATGTCTTTTTCACAAGAGCAGGCCACAGATTTTCTTCAGGACGTATGATTAGAAAACAGGGCATTATGTAGATGAGTGGTTTTATTCTGATAGGGTCACGGACAACAGAGAGAAACAATAATAAGGTGCGACCATATAGATGCTGACAGATTTTTTTTGTCATCCAATCATGCAAGTCGTAAATGCCTTTAGAGACCCAGGAAAATTATGTTTTGGCAAAACTGTCCCACAGATTCTTTAGTTTTTCAGCATTTCTGTGTATTTGAACCCTTTCTAGCAATGACTGAATGATTTTGAGATTCACCTTTTCACACTGAAGACATCTGACAGACTCATATGCAACTATTACAGAAGGTTCAAATGTTCACTGATGATTTAGAAGGAAAAACGATGCACTAAGAGCCGGGAGGGGATGAAAACTTTTTGAATTTGAAGATCAGAATAAATTATTTTGTCTTCAGGGAAACATGTAAGTATCTTTTGTAGCTTCTAAAGGGCAGTACTAAATGAAAAAAAGAAAAGAAAAGAAAAGAAAAGATATTTAGGCAAAATAAGAAAAATGTATACATCCTCATTCTGTTCAAAAGTTTACAACCCTGGCTCTTAATTCAACACAGAATTTGTGGGACCTGAAGGATTTTTCTGAAAAACAGTGGGCAGTTTAACTCTTCAGGACAAACAAGGGACTCATGAACAACTATCATTAAACAAACAGACAAAAAACAGCTGTGGATCATTCGGGTAACAACACAGTATTATGAATAAAGTGTATGTAAACTTTTGAACAGGGTCAGTTTTATAAATTCAGCTATTATTTTCTCTTGACTATATGTAAATGTCTTTTATTGGAAATGTCTTATTCAGGTCAGTCATGTTCTTAGTCATGTTTCAAATATACAACAATATAATGACAAATTTGTGATTTATGTTTTGATTGCAAAGATATTTTGTCTCAGTGCATTTGACTGGTGTATTTACAGAAATTAACCAGTAGGGAATAACCGGACCATGCTAATCAGCCAACCCTTGACTCTGTGGTCAGGAAAGTGAAAAAGTGGTATCCACAAATGGTAAAAAACAAAACAAAAAAACAACAACTGCTAAGACAATACCAGACAAGAAACTGATGGGAATGAAGGCATATACAGTGCCTATAGAAAATCAATTAGAGGGTTAGAATTACATTATAACCCTCATCATTAAAGTAAAAATATCATTTAAAAAATTACGTAGAATTGTCAAAAATTAATCAGTGAAGTGCCTGGTTTAGTTAAGTGATCGGCCCCTTAGAGTATACCATTATAAATTTGCTCAGGTGCAAGCAATCGACTTCCAGATTAAACACCAGGCTAATTACCCCACCTGACATCAATAGTAGTGGTGTTGATTACTTCAGAATAAAACAAGCTGTTTCCTGAAGACTCCACTGTTAGTAGCGCATGGTACGGCAAAGAATTCACCATGGTTAGGAAAGTGCTTTCAAAAGACCTCCGGGACGAAGTTGTAGAAAAGCACAAGTTAGGAGAAGGCTACAAAAACATTTCAAAGGTTTTAGCTATCCCTCGGAGTACTGTTCAGAGCATCATTAAGAAGTAGAAAGCGTATGGCACCACCAGCACATTGCCTAGATCAGGGTGTCCGTCCAAAGTGGATGACAGAGCTAGGAGGACATTGATAAGAGACGCTACCAGGAGGCCAAAGGCAACTTTGAAGGACTTACAAGGCTTTATGACTGGGTTTGGTCAGTCTGTGCATGTAACAACTATCTCCCAAGCTTTACACAAAGCTGGCCTGTATGGCAGGGTGGCACGAAAAAAGCCTTTCCTAAAAAAAAGAGTCACACTCGGTCTTATTTGCGCTATGCAAAAACACATTTAGAAGAGTCTGATACCTTCTGGCAAAAGGTGCTACGACCTGATGAGACGAAATTTACCTTTTTGGACTGAACCCAGTGCTCACCCAAAACACACCATACCTGCTGTGAAGCATGGTGGTGGCAGCATTATGTTGTGGGGGTGTTACTCTTCAGCTGGGACTGGGCGATTGGTCAGGATTGAAGGGAAAATGGTTGCCACCAAATACATCCAAATTCTTGAGGATTCTTGAGGAAAATCTGTGTAAAGCTAGTACAGACATCCCCATAAAGACTGATAGATGTAATTAAAGCAAAAGGTGACTTTTCCAACCCTGTTATTCTAGCTTTTTTTTGTTTGCAGAACTGTTGTGTGTTTTCTTTCATTGGTTTGATGTTGCAAGACCAAAATTTTAAATAAAGCTGGAAAATTTATTTGAAATGGGGTTTGATTTCAGGCTGCATGACAAATAAAGTAACTATTTCACAAGGGCATGATGATTTTCTATAGGCACTGTATACACACATGTAAATAAGGAAATATACAAGGGACAGGTGAACATAATCAATCAACCAGTAAGTTGTAATGATACAGGGAAACAATACTCAACAAGAGACAATGGCAACAAGAGGGCTATAAATACTAAACAATACA
>JAHKKF010531719.1:39028-53598 GCA_019740295.1 Labeo calbasu | reverse complement strand
ACAAAAAAAACAATAACAGGATGACATGAGGGCATAGGTACCACATGACCAGACAGGAACCATGAATACGACAAAATAAAAGACATGAGAACAATGAACATGACAGAAAATCCAAAACTCAAAAATGTTACAGTAGTCTCAGCCTCAGACTCCCAACAGACCGTAGGCTGAACATCTGATGCATATGGCACACAAAATTGGAAACACTTCAGGAGTTTCAAAGTCGTAAGAAGAAGTAAGAAGAAAACCATTGTGTTTACAACTGTGACAATGAGCACTTATCAGGATCAATTAAACACTGGATTTTCAAAAGTATGTAAAATATGTAAATATGCATATGCTCCTTGAACTATATCCAAGAATACTAGACTGTCTGCTATTATGGGGACATTTCCCTAAACATGACACTGCACAAAACGAACAGTGATTGGTTGCTTTACCTGTCAGTCACATGGCCTCTTGGGCAGGCCTTGGCCATTCCAAGGTTCCCAGACCTTCTGAAGACTAACCAATGAGTAACTATGACAACTAAGGAGAGATGAAACTTGGACCCAAGGAAACTGACTTAATTAAGAACATAAATGTCTTCAAAACTCTATTTTGTTATTGACATTTGACTAAATCAGTGGTTTAAAATACACTTTTGTTTTCAGGAAACACCGATATTGAGGGGGGGGAGAAATTGAGTTAAGTAGATGTTAAAATCAAAGTAAGTTAAGCTTCCTATTTAATGCTTGCAATTAAAAACAAAATCTAAACGAACAGCGATTCACCGCTTAGCTCCTGCGTGAACCGACGCAGCCAAGAAGTTGCTTCTCAGCTCACAAAGTTGGGCTAACTACCTTCTAACTCTTGAGACTCCCATTCTAGACGATGGCGTTCGAGAGGCCATTGAATGTAACCTGACGAAGGTGGAAAACAAGCTACTTACCCGCACCATACTGTTCTGAGGAATTGGCATAATTGTTTCAGATTACATCTCCTGTGGCAGAGAGCAGTAAGGAACACACTTGTCAAACAATATGGTCAGATTAGCTGTTTCTGATTGGGTGCGTGTTGAAGCGATCTCCCTCATTACACACCTAAGAAAAGAAACAAAAGATCGCTTTAAAGTGACTTAATTATCCACATAAAGAACAGAGTGACAAAGCCAGTAGCTGGGCTCCAAGTGAAGGGTTAACCCTTTCACTCCATGCAAAACTCTTTAGCCCACTTCACGGTGCAGGAATCAAGCCAAGCGACTGCAGGGAGCCGAGCATGAGCAAATCCGTACGCAGCTGATTGCTACAAGAGTGGCAGTCTATAATGTGTAAGAGCGGAAACGGAGCAGTTAGAGGACATTTATAGACACTTCTCTGCAAGTTAACATGCACATACTACAGGTAAGAAGTGTATAAAAGTCATGGTGACTGTAAAAGTCACTACGGAAGCTGTTTCTGCCATTCAAAAAAGCCAATTGTGAGTTTTTATCTCGCAAGACTTTTGAACATTGAAGATTTTTCTTCCAATTCTGACTTCTTTTCTCAGAATTGTGTGATATAAACTCTCAATTCCGACTTTCTTTCTCAGAATTCTGACATTAACTTGCAATTCTGACTTTTTTTCTCGCAATTACAGGTTTAGATGTCTGACTTTTTCTTGTAATTACAACTTTTCACAAATTTCACAATTCTGTCTTTTGTTTCTCACAAATGCATGATATTAATTTGCAGTTCTGGCCTTTTCTTGCACTTACAAATTTATATCTCACAATTATGGCTTTTGTAAACTCAAAATGCTTTTTTTCTGCAATTCTGCCTTTTCTCACAGTTGCAGGTTTATAACTCGCAATTCTGACTTTTTGTTTCTCACAATTACGTGATATAAACTTGCAATTACAAGTTCATATCTCACAATTGTGATTTTTTCCTCAGAATTCTGTGATATAAACTTGCAATTTGGACTTTTTTATAGTTCTGACTATTTCTTGTAATTACAGGTTTATATCTCGCAATTCTGACTTTTTCTTGCAATTACAAGTTTATATCTCACAATTCTGACTTCTTTTCTCAGAATTGTGATATAAACTCAAAATGCTCCTTTTTTATTGCAGTTCTCACAATTACAGGTTTATAACTCGCATTTCTGGCTTTTTGTTTCTCACAGTTGTGTGATATAAACTTGCAGTTCTGGCTTTTTCTTGCAATTACAAGTTTATATCTCGTAATTTTGACTTTTTGCAATTTATAAGTTCATATCTCGAAATTCTGCCTTTTTTCTTGTGATTATAAGTTTATATCTCACAATTCTGTTTTTGTTTTTGTTTCTCACAATTGCATGATATAAACTTGCAGTTCTGGCCTTTTCTTTTCTCAGAATTGTGTGATACAAACTCAAAATTCTGACTTTTTTCTTGCAATTCTGACTTTTCTCACAATTACAGGTTTATATCTCGCAGTTCTGACTTTTTTGGAATGACACGTTTATATCTTGCGATTATAAGTTTATATCTTATACAAGTTTATATCTTGCAATTACTCAGAATTGTGTGATATAAACTCACAAATTCTGATGTTTTTCTTACAATTCTGACTTTTTTCTTGCAATTACAAGTTTCTGTCTCACAATTCTGAATTTTTCTTGGAATTACATGTTTATATCTCGGATCTTTATATCTTATATCTTGTTTTTCTTGCAATTGTGACTTCTTTTCTCAGAATTGCGTGATATAAATTCAAAATTCTCATGTTTTTCTCACAATTCTGACTTTTTCTTGCAATTACAGGTTAATATCTTGCAATTCTGACTTTTTTTTCATCATAACTGCGTGATTTAAACTTGCATTTCTGACTTTTTTCTTGCAATGCGGACTTTTATTATAATAAAATAATATTTTTTTTTCGTTTATATCTTAACATTCTGACTTTATAACTCAATTGCAAGTCAGAATAGCATGTTTGTATCACACAATTCTAAGAAAAAATAGAAATGTGATATAAAAAGCTGAAATCACCTTTTTTATTTTGATTTAGTGGTGAAATAAATGTTTATTGGGAAACAAATGCTTGTGTAGATAATGTAGTCCATCTAGAGCAGATGTTTCTGGATATGGGTTAAGTGATTTAGGCACAGGTTAAATGCCTTCACTGAAGTGCTTTTAGAGCAACTAATAAAGATCCAGAACGCTCTCATTGTAAAGGTCCATCAAATGTCACGCATGTTATGCTAGCAAAATTGCATTTCAGTCTGTTCAGAGACAGACGAGGACTATTTTAACATAAAATGCAAAGCAATCATATGATAGCGTCACTGTAAATGAATACCTGTGTATGGAGTTCATATTAACTTGTCAACTGTTCCCGGAAGTCCGAGAAATACAATTTACAGAAGAGCACAAGCGCTGCCGGCAACGTTATTACTGCAGGAAACGCACAGACGCAAAGTGTCTCCAAGAATATGGTGACTTACTAAATCATGACTGAAAGTGGAAAAAAAAGGTGAGAGTGCCAAGAACTGGGTAATGGCCATCAATGACTTTAAAAGAAAAGTCTTTTTCCTGCATACATAAGATCACCTTCTCATCATCGAACATCTTAATTCTCACATAATGCACAAATCTGATTTAAAAAAGACAAATGATGGGAAAATAACAAGTATTTTTTGTGTTATACATAGACATAAAAAATGTGCCATGTTTTTAACATTTTAAGAGTTTTGCCTCAATTAACTCCTACTTTGTATATAGATTTTATTAAAATATTTAGCCATATTTTACTAATTATGTAAAAGTATCAGAAGCATTTGAGTATGGCAGAAAACACTTGAGGAGCAGGAGCCGTACACTGGTGTAGTGGATACAGTCTTCTGGGACGGCACTAAAATCAGTCATATCTTACACACACAAATACCTACATATGGACGCCTACACTATGTGTGTGTGTTTGTGGACATATGGACACTATGCAGTGTTTTCCCAATGAGGGATGGTGGAATTTGCATGGTAAATTGTAAGTGGCAAAACAAATAATAACGAAAGGCATAAAATCCCACAAACACTGAATTGATCAGACAATTACAAACCATCTGGCTTGTTAAACCCAATCTGCTGGCCAAGTCCTCACACCAGCTCAATCTGCAGTTACTGACGCAAGACATCTCTGCATCTGGGGAACAACTACACACAGGTGAGTGAGGATGTGAATGGGGTGTGCCAAGACACACACACACACACACACACACACACACACGCACACGTGTACATGGGTAGGGAAAAGACAGATACTCAGTAAAACTCCAAGAGAGAACAGACAAATGCTGACAGTTTTTATCCACTGCATTGGAATGTGTGGACAAATGGTCAGCTGTTATGAAATTCAGTGGATTTACACTCATTAATGGTGTTTAGGTTTGTGTAAATAATAATATTTAATGCTTCAGACCACAACATACTGTGGTGACTCAGATCTGAAGTACATACTGATTGTCCAGCTCAGAGCCAATCAGGCTAATCATGACAACATTAATTATACATGTTTACCACATGTGAAATGAATATAAATACACAGCTATAAAGGAAAGTAATGCTTTGATGGTTCAGTTAAACTGCCCACGGTTTTAACCCTTACAGACAGGAATACAAATACACTTTATTTCATCATATTATATCACTTTCTCTAGTTTACTGCACATTGCACCATAGACCTCATACTAAATAACCCATGCTATTTAAAAACATTTTTCAAGTGAACAGCATGCAACATTAAAGGTTTTAAACTTGGCACATGAAATCACTACACTGTTCAGTTTGGTCATCAAACAATTATGTTTGTAACTTCCACAGTCCAATCAAATAATGAGTTAGGAAAGGGATGTTAAAAATCACAGCAGATTCATCACAATGGAAATTCAAGTTGTGAAGGTAATGCTGAGCATGTAGCTTTTTTTTAAAAGAGACATGAATTATGTATGTTGAATTGTATAATGTGTTATTATTTCTTCTTATTAAAAACAAATAGTAATAGTATTGAAAATACTAAATAATAGTATTGAAAGCACGCTTTCTTCACTGTGGAGGTCAAGTTAAGTGCATTGCATTGTGGAATACAATTTTGGGGAAAACACAGTAAGTCACAAGTATTTAATGCATAAAATTTGCATATAATATCATAAAAGTTTTAATAGTCTTTTGCTTTTCTATAGACG
The DNA here is from genome assembly GCA_019740295.1 of Labeo calbasu. NCBI lineage: Eukaryota > Metazoa > Chordata > Actinopteri > Cypriniformes > Cyprinidae > Labeo > Labeo calbasu. The sequence continues at coordinate 48,417 of JAHKKF010531719.1, read as the reverse complement.
TACACTTATCTTGATGTTGACTAACATACTTGAATATTATGTTTGGATGCTATTCAATATTGCACTTAAAATATACAAGTTCAATATATATCTTATATATATATTATGATGTATTTAGAAATATTTCTAATGATACATTTTTAATGCTGTCAAACGATTAATCGCATCCAAAATAAAAGTGTTTGTTTACATAATATATGTGTGTATACTGTGTATATTTATTATGTATATATAAATACAAACACATGCATGTATATATTTTTAAAAAAGTATTAAAAATATATAACATAAAATATAAGAATATAAATACATAAATGTATATATATATATGTGTGTGTGTGTTTATATATACATAATAAATATACACAGTATACACACATATATTAAAATCTCTCTAAAGTTTTGCTAATTGCATTAATTATAAATTTAAATTTGAATACATTTTCGGTAACACTTTATTTTACGGTGCCTGTTACATACATTACATTTACTTACTATAGTAATAACAATAAATTATGCATAATTACATGCAACTAACCCTAAACCAAACCCTCATCCTAACACCAACCCTATAGTTAGTACATGTAGTTAATTAATGTTACTCAATACTTTAAGATATAATTACACTGTAATAAGGACACCGTAAAATAAAGTGTAACCACATTTTCAATTAATTGTAATAAACATGTAATTAAGAGTCCGAAAACATTACATTGTTTTCTTTCTTTTTTTTTTTTTGTATTATTAATTAAATATATAATTAATTTCTGTAATAAGTACTCTTTGTAAAAGTATGCCAAAGTGTACTTCTTTTTTCACAAGGGTAATAAAAAGTATGCATACTATGAACAGTATATATTCTCACACTGTTTTAATAAATGATCAATTCTAGGTGGAATACCATTCCAAACATACAGTACTCAATGGCAAAAGGATGAAAAGACAAAAATAAGCCACGTAATGACTGACATCTTCAAATAGGATGATGACACCTGGAATGCCTATGAAGATCCTTCAGATATTTTCTATTCATAAAAGGACAGAGGGGGAGAAAGACAGAAGAGCATGAGAACAAAATTGCAGCAGCCACATTTAAGTGTTAAACGAACAGTGATCTGAATAGCAAGTGTTGTGTGTGTGTGTGTGTGTGTGTGTGTGTGTGGGGTGCAGCTGTGGCGTTGTAATAGGTGGTGTAATTGTATGATGACAGTGTGTCTGTGTGTTCGCTGCTCTCCTGGGTATTGTGATCATCTTTGACAGGTGATGCTGCTCCTCCGGGAAACAGCTTCATCTTAGAGATGTGCTTATTTTTCCATATAAACACACACACTCACAAGCTCTGTCACCAACTGAGCAATGCATTCTCACATGTACACAATAGAGATTTCAAGCAGTGTGAGCAGAACTGCACAAGAGAGACGCTAATGCAAACATGCTGTCAGAGGGGGACGCCACATGCGCAAAATGCATCTTTCACAATGTCTTTATCTCAGTGTACATCATTGCTCCAAAGTACTATTCAGTTCTTTCCACGAAAAACCTTTAATGAGGAAAAATTACTGAGTACACCTACACAAGGGTGTAATTAGCCATTTTGCCACTGACCTTCAACTTCATAACATTCAACCCCAAACATTTAACATAACAGGGTTGAATGGCTGTTGAAAAAAAAGAGTAAGAGAAATGTCATTATTTTTTCAGCAATGTTTATTACAAGCACATCGAATCTGAGTGCTACTGATTGATTCAATAGCACGATGCACTTTTTTGTCTGCATCTAATAATTTATCACAGAAATAAAAACACTGAAAATGCAATGCATACAATGACTTGAATACACCTACAAATGAGCATGCTTTCATTTCTGAATAAAAATGTATTTTAATATTTTTCAGGGCATGATGCCAAAGATGTCAGAGAAATACAGCAAAATTAAAAGTACAGAAATAGTACAGAAAAAAAAGTACATTAAACGTACAGAAATAGTACAGAAAAAAGTACAGACAAATAAATAAAAAACTGACATTCATATTATTAAAAAAATAAAAAAATAAATAAAAACTTTTGTGAAACATTTATTCAGGAAATCAGTGAAAACTGTATTTGAAGGAAAAACCAATAAGTCTTGTAAAATGATGGCTAGTTGAAGATAGAAAATGTCATGTGGTGTGATATTTCAAAAGCTTGATTATATATCAAAAGTTTAGGGTTAGTAAGACTTTAACAGAAATAAAATAATAATAATAATAATAATAATAATAATAGATAAGACTGCATTATATTGATCAAATGTGACAATAAAGACATTTAAAATGTTACAAAAAAATTCATTTCAAATCATTTATAGTCATTAAAGAATTCCGAAAAAAGTAGCACAACTGTTTTCAAAATTTATATTAATAATACGTTTATTAAGCAGCAAATCAGCATATTAGAATATTTTTGATTGATCACGTGACACTAAAGACATTTTAACATATAATCAAATAAAAAAAAACATCTGTTTTAAACTGAAATATTACATCACAATATTGCTGTTTTTACTGAAATTTTATCAAATTAATGCAGCTCTGCTGATCCTTCCAAAAGTCTTACCAACCCCAAACTTTTAAACAGCAGTATACATTTAAATGTTTTTATTTATTTATTTATTTATTAAGAGGTTAGGGAAATATGTTTTATAAACACTACAGGTCAAAAGCTTTTGAACAGTAAGATTTTTAATGTTTTATAAGAAGTACTTTGATCCAAAGTACAGGAAAACAGTAACATTTCAAAATATTTTTACTATTTAAAATAACTGTTTTCTGTTTTCTAATATATTTTAAAATGTGAAATTTATTCCTGTGATCAAAGCTAACTTTTCAGCATCATAACTCCAGTCTTGAAATCATTCAGAAATCATTATAATATTCTGATTTGCTCTATAAGCATTTTATTATTATTATTATTATTATTATTATTATTATTATTATTATTATTATTATTATTATTAATAATAATATTTCAAACAGTTGAGTGCATTTTTATCAGGATTCTTTGATGAATATAAAGATCCAAAGATCAGCATTTATCTGAACTAAAATGCTTTTGTGACATTATACACTACCATTCAAAAGCTTGGAGTCAGTACAATTTAATTCTTTTTTTAAATTTTGGAAAATAAATTATAAAAAAATAATACTTTTATTTAGCAAGGATGCTTTAAATTGATCAACAGTGATGACAAAGACATTTATAATGTCAAAAAATGATTTATATTTCAGATAAATGCTGTTCTAATGAACTTTCCATTCATCGAAGAAACCTAAACAAATTCTGCTCAGCGGTTTGCAACATAATAATAAATGTTTTCGAGCAGCAAATCAGAATATTAGAAAGATTTCTGAAGGATCATGTGACTGGAGTAATGATGATAAACAAATCAACACTGAAATCCAGGAATAAATTACATTTTAAAATATATTCAAATAGAAAACAGTTCTTTTAAATAGTAAAAATGTTTTTGCTGTACTTTAGATCAAATAAATGCAGGCTTGGTGAGTAGAAGAGACTTCTTTAAAAAAAATAAATAAATAAAAAAATCTTACTGTTCAAAAACTTTTGACTAGTAGTGTAGTTACACCATATATCACTAAACTAAAGCCTTTCCTAAAATGGTATAAAAGTATTTCAGTACCACATGAATCCAACATATGACCAAATAACCTCATAAGATCTGCATTACAATGCACTGTATCACTCACAAACAGTCCTGCTTTATAAAATTGATCTGCTATATACAAAAAGCAAACAGCAGCACGAATAAACAAACTGCCCGTTGTTCGGCCTCTCACTTTGCTTGAGGATAACCCTTCATTGTGTACTTTTTCTCACAGCTCTGCAAAAACGACAGTATGGCAAAGTCATAAAACATGCCGTTTGCCTGAATACCTGCAGCACGACATCCACTCCCATATCTGTGTATTACCACAGAAAGACTTTAAATGCTTTCTGCGCTCACGCGACAGGACACAATGCTACAAAACGAGAGAGAGGCCCGAATCTGATCGGATCTATTGAGAGCCGTTATTGAGAAGTGTCTGAGGAGGTGCTAATGCATATTTATGGGGACGGGAGGATTTGCAAGTGAATACAAAGGTGTGTGGATTAGAGGAGGAGGCCTGTACGCCAGTGTCCTGCTGTGGCTCTGCGCTTTATCTGATCTCTCTCTGGGAGAGACACACACTACGGCCTTATCTTTACCCACACTCTCAGAGTTTACAATTTCTCGCTTCACTGGAGCTTGAGCAGGGCTTGTTAGAGCAACAAAGAGAGAGAGGGAGAGAAAGAGGTCTACGGTGAGCACAAAGCGGCACTCATCTCTCTGGACAGAGCGTTTCCGTTCCTGATAACGGCGAGCTCGCGTAGCGGCGGAATACGCCGAAATACTGACAGATCTCACCGACTAAACTGACCCGCTGGCTAATGATAGCAGCCGAGCAGCTCCACAATGCCTGGAGAAAGCTATCTGCCAGCATTCCCGCTGCCTGGAAGTATGGGATTTAGAATATACCATCTTTGCTCACAGGTTTTCATATTTTGAGTCAGTCACCTAAGCTGTCAATGCCATGTGACTAATCACTCCTGAGCTGAAGGAAATGACATCATGACACTGACTGGCTGATGGCAACTCATGAAAGCGCACAGTTCCAGACCCTTTGGGAGCGGGGGATCTACATCCCTCCCGCTTTTAGAAATGTCCCGCACACTTTTGGGGAAATAACCCCAGTAATTATATTTTTGTTACCATTATGTCATTATGCTTAGTTTTGCTTGGCTGCAGTGCAAAGAAAACCATTGGTCGCCATGTAAAACCAAAGCTGATGCCTTGAACGTTGAGGGGGACAAAACCATTTTTAGCAGGGTTTACCAGTCTTTGTTTTTTTATTTTAAGGAATCAAATAATTAAGGAATTTAAATTGTAAATAATGTTTTAACTCGCATTTATTACCACAACAAAATAAAAAAAATAAAAAGAAGTAACTGCAGCTCAGATTTGTGGTAACACTTTAATATATGAAACAATTCTCACCATTAATTAGTTGCTTATTAGCATACCTATTATTAACATATCGGCTGTTTATTAGTACTTATAAAGCACCTATTTTGCATGACCATAATCTACATCACTAATTCTACCCAATACCTGAACTTAACAACTACCTTACTAACTATTAATAAGCAGCAAATTAGGAGTTTATTGAGGCAAAAGTCGTAGTTATTAGTTTGTTAATAGTGAAAACTTGACCTTAAAATAAAGTGTGACCAGGTTTTCCCCCCTGCTTTACAGCACATTTAGATTTGTCTTATATGTGGGCATCACTGATTCTGTTACTTCCCTGTTTACTGTGAAGCTGCTTTAAAAAAGTCTGTTGTATTAGGCACTATATAAGTAAAAGTGACTTTTTTCTTGCAACTGAGTTTATATCTTGAAGTTCTGAGTTTATATCTTACAAAATTATAAATGCAGAATTGAATAAAGTTAGAATTATGAGATATAAATTCATTTTCTAAAAACAAACAAACAAACAAACAAACAAATAAATATTAATTAGCAGTGTTGGGGGTAACAGATTACAAGTAATGTGACTTGTTTAATCAGATTACTTTTTCCAAGTAACTAGTAAAGTAACACATTACTTTCAAATTTACAGTGACTTTTTAAATTAGGTAACGCCAGTTTCTCTCCTGTCCCTGTTGAGAGAAAATGTGACTGAGGTGCAAAAGCAGAGCCACTTCCTTCAGCCTGAAACTTATTAAAGGAGTAGTTCACTTCCAGACCAAAAAATTACAGATGATGTCCTCACCCCATCGTCATCCAAGATGTTTATGCCTTTCTTTATTCAGTCGTAAAGGAGTTATGTTTTTTGAAGAAAACATTTCAGGAATGATCTCCATATAGTGGACTTAAATGGTGCCCACAAGTCTAAACATCCAAAATGCAGTTTAAATGCAGCTTCGAATGGGCTCTGAATGATCCTGAGCAAGAGGAGTCTTATCTAGCGAAACGATTGGTTATTTAAAAAAAAATAAATAAATGAAAGTGTATATACTTTTTAACCTCAAATACTCATCTTGTCTAGCTCTGCCATGTGCAGGCGTGCTCTGTGTATTCTGGTTCAAGACAGTTAGGGTATGTTGAAAAACTCCCATTTCATTTTCTCCTCCAACTTCAAAATCGTCCTATATCGCTGCAAGATAGTAACGACCCAGTGTTTACAAAGTGAACATGCAAAGAAGGTCAAACGCCCTTTACCAAAAAAGTGATGTAGGGCGATTTTGAAGTTGGAGGAGAAAATGAGATGGGAGTTTTTCGACATACACTAACTGTATTGCACCAGAATACACAGAGTACGCCTGCACATGGCAGAGCTAGACAAGACGAGCATTTGAGGTTAAAAAGTATATATTTTTTAAAAAGAAAATGACAGATCGTTTCGTTTAGAGTCCTTTGAAGCTGCATTTAAACTACATTTTGGACGTTTAAACTCACGGGCACCATAGAAGTCCACTATATGGAGAAAAATCCTGAAATGTTTTCCTCAAAAAACATCATTTCTTTATGACTGAAGAAAGAAAGACATGAACATCTTGGATTACAAGGGAGTGAGTACATTATATGTACATTTTTGTTCTAGAAGAGAACTACTCCTTTAACAGGTCTTTACAGTTGCCAGAAATACCACTTTTGGGTTTTTTGCTATTAATAAACAAATAAGCAAGACCAGCCCAAGTGACAAAAAGTAATACGTAACACATTACTTTCCATAAAAAGTAACGCAAATTGTTACTTTTTATGGAGTAACTCAATTATTGCATTACTTTTAAAAGTATCTTTTTCCAACACTGTTAATTAGTATTAATTATGAAATTAAGAAATGGAAATAAGCATCCATTCCAACCCGATCTCACTGCAATTTGACTTTTACAAGACCTCACCCATACATATATCATACGATTTTTGCTAAATTGTAAATATTTTACGAGTTCCCCAAATTCATACAAATGGTCTACCCCTGTCCCTAAACCTACCCATCACTGGGGCCTAGACAAATAATACCAAACGCACGAGTGAGGTCATATGACTTCACACAAATCAGCCACCTTGTAAAATACACACAAATTGGTCATGAGATAGCGTTGTCTATTTTAATATGCATAAATGTCTCAAATGTTCTGTCATTATTGTGCATGTCATTATAAGCTATTTCAATTTGAAATGGCGAAATGTCACCAAAAAAGAAATCAATAATTAATAAATAAAAAGTAGAATCATAAACATTTAGTAAATATTAAATGTTTAGCTCCTTACATTTTACCTTTCGACTCTTACCTTCACTGTTATAACAGAATTCGTTCCCGCCTTCTTTGATTTGCTTGTTCAACTCAATCATGTTAGACCACTGTAACTTTTTAAACCAATTGCTTCAGCAGCCTAATGAATGTCCAGTCAGAGCTGTATTTGTGATCAAGCCCACTTACATGCTTTTCAGCAAATCAGTCAGGATAACAGAGTGTGACCAAATTAATATTCATGAGCATGGTTGATATACTTTACAACAAGTCCCTCTACTTCTCAGATTGTTGACTTGATATAATTAAATACATGCTTCTTTGGTCAGAATACAGCACTGTTTTTGAATGGCTTTTTGCCCTCATAACATTTCAGTCTTGACAGCTGGCCCATGCTAACCAGGTAAACCTTGACCTCTTGATAGCAACATGAAGACATCATACTTCAATCAGACATGAAAACACTTTTCTTGTCTTGTGCTCTTGTGTCAGGCCGAGTGTGACCCTCTGGCCAGACCTAAAAGCCTACTTGAAAAGGTCAGGTCAAAGGTCACATTGGTGCTGAATCAACAGAAGACGCACAGAAAGTAGATACGAAAACAGCAATACCATCTGAGGGGCATTTGATAAATCGTGCTGTAACGGGGACGGGCGGTTCCCTGACCATCTGACATCAGGAGGGGTCTGCCGGTGTCACCGGCTGAAGACGCCGCAGCTGCAGAGGGTTCGAGCGCGCGGCGGAGCTGGCGTTCGTGAGGTAGGCAGAAATGTAGGAGGCTGTCTAAGATTGAGACATTCTCCCACTGTGAGTAAATAGTGACTGGGCCAATTTCATCAGACACAGAAATGCTCCCGGTGACAGCGCCTGCATTGTTTTCCCCCCAACTGCATGCTGCGAAATTCTATTTTCAGTTTTTCTTGCCGCAGTAATTATCTGCATTGTTGGCGAGCATAAAGAGAATAAAGGGCATGAATGTGTCCCGGTCAATCGGATTCTGTCAGTTCAGGCTGAATTGGGTACACACATGCGCGGCGCTTGCCAGATCGTAATAACGAAGCTGTTTGCATGGAACGATTTCCCCTACGCAGCTCATCAGCGACAGAGAGAGTCTGTCAGCGCGCTCACAGACTGACACGGCTTCCGCATCTGTGTCTGTTATTAGCCCGTCTCTTAAGACAAGCTCAATTATCTGACACTGCCCGTAATTTTCACCCCCCTCTCCGGCACAATGTAAAGTTCCTCTGCTTTATTTCTCAAGCTGTTCATTTGGAGGAGAAAAACAAGGAGAGAGACGAGAGTGGGCGGAGGAGAAGACTTGACGAGATAAACTGAGGGAGGGGGAAAAAAACAAGATGAGTCAAAAACTAATTTGATGCTTACTTTACAAGAATAAAGAGTTTCGGAAGACGCTTTATCAAATATATGTGGAGGATATCTGAATGATAACATGATTGATGTGTATCAGATAAAACAATGACTGCGCCGCTCTGATTTCTTTGGGCCGATTTGGATTTAAAATGGGCCGCTAAAATTGATTTTCTTCGGTTTTTGTTGATTATAGGTGAGGAAGCTTTGTGTCATTCTCTTTTTACTTGATGGTACCTTGATGCTATTCAAGTACTGCAAAATATATCAACGTACTGTTAGGATCTACTGTGTATTTATTTAATTGTGTTTAATTTGTGATTGTTGTACATGGTGCTACAGTTTTCAAACTCTACATAGTACATTTTTAAAAAAAGTATTTGTCACAATGAACTAGTGTAAAGGGGTTAAATGGTGGGATAACTTTAAAAAAAAAAAAAATAGTATTTTTTATTTATGTATTTTTACTTTGTATTTTTTTAACTACGATATAATGCCATGGTTGGACATGCTAAAATTTGTATTTGTCACCCCATATTAATGCAAAAGAATAAATGTAATAATAATACTCGTAATATTCATATTTTTAAAACTGCATTGTACAGGTCCATATAAATTAACTAGTAAAGCAATCTAGTGAATAAATAAATGTAATAAAATGTTAACCAGTTACAGAACCTAAAATATA